>JALAZF010000296.1:7800000-8101733 GCA_022829125.1 Lathyrus tuberosus | reverse complement strand
AAATTTTTTTCACTATAAAAACCATTCCAAAAGTTCCAAGTGAAAAAAGTGACCAACTTCACTATAAAGACCATAACAAAAGTTCAAAGTTAAAAAACTCACCTATTTCACTATAAACACCATGAAAATGTTCCAAGTCAAAAAACACACCAATTTCACTATAAAGACCATAAGAAAAGTTCCTGATGAAAAAAAATCAATAATTTTACTATACAAATTATAACAAAACTTCAAAGTTAAAAATTCTCCTAGTTCACTAAAAAGACCATTACAAAATTTCAAAGTTAAAAAACTCACAAATTTCACTATAAAAACCATAACAAATGTGTAAAAAAAACTTACCAATTTCACTATAATGACCATTACAAAAGATCCAAGATAAAAAACGTACAAATTTCACTATAAAGACTATTACAAAAGTTCAAAGTGGAAAAAATCTCCAATTTCACTATAAAAACTACAATAAAGGTTCAAACTTAAAAAAACTCACCAATTTCACATAAAGATCATAGCATAATTTCCAAGTTTAAAAACAAACCAATTTCTCTATAAAAGCCTTTACAAAATTTAAAATTTAAAAGACTCACCAATTTCTCTCTAAAAACCATAACAAAAGTTCGAAGTTAAAAATAACCAACCCATTTTCACTATAAAAACCATTACAATATTTCAAAGTGAAATAACTCACCAATTTCACAATAAAGACGATTACAAAAGTTTCAAGTGAAAAAACTCACCAATTTCATTATAAAGACTACAACAGATGTTCCAAGTGAAAAATAAACACAACAATTTTTCTCTAAAGACCGTTACAAAAGTTCAAAGTTAAAAAATTTCCATATTTCCCTATAAAAACCATTTCAAAAGTTCCAAGTGAAAAAGTGACCAACTTCACTATAAAGACCATAACAAAAGTTCAACGTTAAAAAACTCACCAATTTCACTATAAACACCATGAAAATGTTCCAAGTAAAAAAAACACACCAATTTCACTATAAAAACCATTACAAAAGTTCCAAGTTAAAAAAATCTCCAATTTCTCTGTAAGAACCATAACAAAAGTTCGAAGTTAAAAGCTACCAAATTTCACTATGTAACCATAGCAAAAGTTCCAAGTGAATAAATTCACAAATTTCACTAAAAAAACCATTACGAACGTTCAAAAATAATAAAATAAACTCACCAATTTTACTAGAAAAACCATAACAAAAGTTCCAATTGAAAAAACTCACCAATTTCACTATAAAGACTATAAGAAAAGTTCCTGATGAAAAAAAATCACGAATTTCACTATAAAAATTATAACAAAAGTTCAAAGTTAAAAACTCTCCCAGTTCACTAAAAAGACCATTACAAAATTTCAAAGTAAAAAAACTCACAAATTTCACTACAAAAACCATAACCAATGTGTAAAAAAAAACTCACCAATTTCACTATAATGACCATTACAAAAGTTCCAAGTTAAAATACTTACCAATTTCACTATAAAGACTATTACAAAAGTTCAAAGTGAAAAAACTCTCCAATTTAACTTTAAAGACCACAATAAAGGTTCAAACTTAAAAAAACTCATCGATTTCACATAAAGGTCATAGCACAATTTCCAAGTTGAAAAACAAACCAATTTCTCTGTAAAAGCCTTTATAAAATTTCAAAGTTAAAAAACTCACCAATTTCTCTCTAAAAACCATAACAAAAGTTCAAAGTTAAAAAATGACCCATTTTCACTATAAAAACCATTAAAACATTTCAAAGTGAAAAAACTAACCAATTTCACAATAAAGACGATTACAAAAGTTCCAAGTGTAAAAACTCACCAATTTCATTATAAAGACCACAACAGAAATTACAAGTGAAAAATAAACTCACCAATTTCACTATATAACCATTACAAAAGTTCAAAGTTAAAAAAACTCACCAATTTTTCTCTAAGGACCGTTAAAAAAGTTCAAAGTTAAAAAATTTCCATATTTCACTATAAAAACCATTCCAAAAGTTCCAAGTGAAAAAAGTGACCAACTTCACTATAAAGACCATAACAAAAGTTCAAAGTTAAAAAACTCACCTATTTCACTATAAACACCATGAAAATGTTCCAAGTCAAAAAACACACCAATTTCACTATAAAGACCATAAGAAAAGTTCCTGATGAAAAAAAATCAATAATTTTACTATAAAAATTATAACAAAACTTCAAAGTTAAAAATTCTCCTAGTTCACTAAAAAGACCATTACAAAATTTCAAAGTTAAAAAACTCACAAATTTCACTATAAAAACCATAACAAATGTGTAAAAAAAACTTACCAATTTCACTATAATGACCATTACAAAAGATCCAAGATAAAAAACGTACAAATTTCACTATAAAGACTATTACAAAAGTTCAAAGTGGAAAAAATCTCCAATTTCACTATAAAAACTACAATAAAGGTTCAAACTTAAAAAAACTCACCAATTTCACATAAAGATCATAGCATAATTTCCAAGTTTAAAAACAAACCAATTTCTCTATAAAAGCCTTTACAAAATTTAAAATTTAAAAGACTCACCAATTTCTCTCTAAAAACCATAACAAAAGTTCGAAGTTAAAAATAACCAACCCATTTTCACTATAAAAACCATTACAATATTTCAAAGTGAAATAACTCACCAATTTCACAATAAAGACGATTACAAAAGTTTCAAGTGAAAAAACTCACCAATTTCATTATAAAGACTACAACAGATGTTCCAAGTGAAAAATAAACACAACAATTTTTCTCTAAAGACCGTTACAAAAGTTCAAAGTTAAAAAATTTCCATATTTCCCTATAAAAACCATTTCAAAAGTTCCAAGTGAAAAAGTGACCAACTTCACTATAAAGACCATAACAAAAGTTCAACGTTAAAAAACTCACCAATTTCACTATAAACACCATGAAAATGTTCCAAGTAAAAAAAACACACCAATTTCACTATAAAAACCATTACAAAAGTTCCAAGTTAAAAAAATCTCCAATTTCTCTGTAAGAACCATAACAAAAGTTCGAAGTTAAAAGCTACCAAATTTCACTATGTAACCATAGCAAAAGTTCCAAGTGAATAAATTCACAAATTTCACTAAAAAAACCATTACGAACGTTCAAAAATAATAAAATAAACTCACCAATTTTACTAGAAAAACCATAACAAAAGTTCCAATTGAAAAAACTCACCAATTTCACTATAAAGACTATAAGAAAAGTTCCTGATGAAAAAAAATCACGAATTTCACTATAAAAATTATAACAAAAGTTCAAAGTTAAAAACTCTCCCAGTTCACTAAAAAGACCATTACAAAATTTCAAAGTAAAAAAACTCACAAATTTCACTACAAAAACCATAACCAATGTGTAAAAAAAAACTCACCAATTTCACTATAATGACCATTACAAAAGTTCCAAGTTAAAATACTTACCAATTTCACTATAAAGACTATTACAAAAGTTCAAAGTGAAAAAACTCTCCAATTTAACTTTAAAGACCACAATAAAGGTTCAAACTTAAAAAAACTCATCGATTTCACATAAAGGTCATAGCACAATTTCCAAGTTGAAAAACAAACCAATTTCTCTGTAAAAGCCTTTATAAAATTTCAAAGTTAAAAAACTCACCAATTTCTCTCTAAAAACCATAACAAAAGTTCAAAGTTAAAAAATGACCCATTTTCACTATAAAAACCATTAAAACATTTCAAAGTGAAAAAACTAACCAATTTCACAATAAAGACGATTACAAAAGTTCCAAGTGTAAAAACTCACCAATTTCATTATAAAGACCACAACAGAAATTACAAGTGAAAAATAAACTCACCAATTTCACTATATAACCATTACAAAAGTTCAAAGTTAAAAAACTCACCAATTTTTCTCTAAGGACCGTTAAAAAAGTTCAAAGTTAAAAAATTTCCATATTTCACTATAAAAACCATTCCAAAAGTTCCAAGTGAAAAAAGTGACCAACTTCACTATAAAGACCATAACAAAAGTTCAAAGTTAAAAAACTCACCTATTTCACTATAAACACCATGAAAATGTTCCAAGTCAAAAAACACACCAATTTCACTATAAAGACCATAAGAAAAGTTCCTGATGAAAAAAAATCAATAATTTTACTATAAAAATTATAACAAAACTTCAAAGTTAAAAATTCTCCTAGTTCACTAAAAAGACCATTACAAAATTTCAAAGTTAAAAAACTCACAAATTTCACTATAAAAACCATGACAAATGTGTAAAAAAAACTTACCAATTTCACTATAATGACCATTACAAAAGATCCAAGATAAAAAACGTACAAATTTCACTATAAAGACTATTACAAAAGTTCAAAGTGGAAAAAATCTCCAATTTCACTATAAAAACTACAATAAAGGTTCAAACTTAAAAAAACTCACCAATTTCACATAAAGATCATAGCATAATTTCCAAGTTTAAAAACAAACCAATTTCTCTATAAAAGCCTTTACAAAATTTAAAATTTAAAAGACTCACCAATTTCTCTCTAAAAACCATAACAAAAGTTCGAAGTTAAAAATAACCAACCCATTTTCACTATAAAAACCATTACAATATTTCAAAGTGAAATAACTCACCAATTTCACAATAAAGACGATTACAAAAATTTCAAGTGAAAAAACTCACCAATTTCATTATAAAGACTACAACAGATGTTCCAAGTGAAAAATAAACACAACAATTTTTCTCTAAAGACCGTTACAAAAGTTCAAAGTTAAAAAATTTCCATATTTCCCTATAAAAACCATTTCAAAAGTTCCAAGTGAAAAAGTGACCAACTTCACTATAAAGACCATAACAAAAGTTCAACGTTAAAAAACTCACCAATTTCACTATAAACACCATGAAAATGTTCCAAGTAAAAAAAACACACCAATTTCACTATAAAAACCATTACAAAAGTTCCAAGTTAAAAAAATCTCCAATTTCTCTGTAAGAACCATAACAAAAGTTCGAAGTTAAAAGCTACCAAATTTCACTATGTAACCATAGCAAAAGTTCCAAGTGAATAAATTCACAAATTTCACTAAAAAAACCATTACGAACGTTCAAAAATAATAAAATAAACTCACCAATTTTACTAGAAAAACCATAACAAAAGTTCCAATTGAAAAAACTCACCAATTTCACTATAAAGACTATAAGAAAAGTTCCTGATGAAAAAAAATCACGAATTTCACTATAAAAATTATAACAAAAGTTCAAAGTTAAAAACTCTCCCAGTTCACTAAAAAGACCATTACAAAATTTCAAAGTAAAAAAACTCACAAATTTCACTACAAAAACCATAACCAATGTGTAAAAAAAAACTCACCAATTTCACTATAATGACCATTACAAAAGTTCCAAGTTAAAATACTTACCAATTTCACTATAAAGACTATTACAAAAGTTCAAAGTGAAAAAACTCTCCAATTTAACTTTAAAGACCACAATAAAGGTTCAAACTTAAAAAAACTCATCGATTTCACATAAAGGTCATAGCACAATTTCCAAGTTGAAAAACAAACCAATTTCTCTGTAAAAGCCTTTATAAAATTTCAAAGTTAAAAAACTCACCAATTTCTCTCTAAAAACCATAACAAAAGTTCAAAGTTAAAAAATGACCCATTTTCACTATAAAAACCATTAAAACATTTCAAAGTGAAAAAACTAACCAATTTCACAATAAAGACGATTACAAAAGTTCCAAGTGTAAAAACTCACCAATTTCATTATAAAGACCACAACAGAAATTACAAGTGAAAAATAAACTCACCAATTTCACTATATAACCATTACAAAAGTTCAAAGTTAAAAAACTCACCAATTTTTCTCTAAGGACCGTTAAAAAAGTTCAAAGTTAAAAAATTTCCATATTTCACTATAAAAACCATTCCAAAAGTTCCAAGTGAAAAAAGTGACCAACTTCACTATAAAGACCATAACAAAAGTTCAAAGTTAAAAAACTCACCTATTTCACTATAAACACCATGAAAATGTTCCAAGTCAAAAAACACACCAATTTCACTATAAAGACCATAAGAAAAGTTCCTGATGAAAAAAAATCAATAATTTTACTATAAAAATTATAACAAAACTTCAAAGTTAAAAATTCTCCTAGTTCACTAAAAAGACCATTACAAAATTTCAAAGTTAAAAAACTCACAAATTTCACTATAAAAACCATGACAAATGTGTAAAAAAAACTTACCAATTTCACTATAATGACCATTACAAAAGATCCAAGATAAAAAACGTACAAATTTCACTATAAAGACTATTACAAAAGTTCAAAGTGGAAAAAATCTCCAATTTCACTATAAAAACTACAATAAAGGTTCAAACTTAAAAAAACTCACCAATTTCACATAAAGATCATAGCATAATTTCCAAGTTTAAAAACAAACCAATTTCTCTATAAAAGCCTTTACAAAATTTAAAATTTAAAAGACTCACCAATTTCTCTCTAAAAACCATAACAAAAGTTCGAAGTTAAAAATAACCAACCCATTTTCACTATAAAAACCATTACAATATTTCAAAGTGAAATAACTCACCAATTTCACAATAAAGACGATTACAAAAATTTCAAGTGAAAAAACTCACCAATTTCATTATAAAGACTACAACAGATGTTCCAAGTGAAAAATAAACACAACAATTTTTCTCTAAAGACCGTTACAAAAGTTCAAAGTTAAAAAATTTCCATATTTCCCTATAAAAACCATTTCAAAAGTTCCAAGTGAAAAAGTGACCAACTTCACTATAAAGACCATAACAAAAGTTCAACGTTAAAAAACTCACCAATTTCACTATAAACACCATGAAAATGTTCCAAGTAAAAAAAACACACCAATTTCACTATAAAAACCATTACAAAAGTTCCAAGTTAAAAAAATCTCCAATTTCTCTGTAAGAACCATAACAAAAGTTCGAAGTTAAAAGCTACCAAATTTCACTATGTAACCATAGCAAAAGTTCCAAGTGAATAAATTCACAAATTTCACTAAAAAAACCATTACGGACGTTCAAAAATAATAAAATAAACTCACCAATTTTACTAGAAAAACCATAACAAAAGTTCCAATTGAAAAAACTCACCAATTTCACTATAAAGACTATAAGAAAAGTTCCTGATGAAAAAAAATCACGAATTTCACTATAAAAATTATAACAAAAGTTCAAAGTTAAAAACTCTCCCAGTTCACTAAAAAGACCATTACAAAATTTCAAAGTAAAAAAACTCACAAATTTCACTACAAAAACCATAACCAATGTGTAAAAAAAAACTCACCAATTTCACTATAATGACCATTACAAAAGTTCCAAGTTAAAATACTTACCAATTTCACTATAAAGACTATTACAAAAGTTCAAAGTGAAAAAACACTCCAATTTAACTTTAAAGACCACAATAAAGGTTCAAACTTAAAAAAACTCATCGATTTCACATAAAGGTCATATCACAATTTCCAAGTTGAAAAACAAACCAATTTCTCTGTAAAAGCCTTTATAAAATTTCAAAGTTAAAAAACTCACCAATTTCTCTCTAAAAACCATAACAAAAGTTCAAAGTTAAAAAATGACCCATTTTCACTATAAAAACCATTAAAACATTTCAAAGTGAAAAAACTAACCAATTTCACAATAAAGACGATTACAAAAGTTCCAAGTGTAAAAACTCACCAATTTCATTATAAAGACCACAACAGAAATTACAAGTGAAAAATAAACTCACCAATTTCACTATATAACCATTACAAAAGTTCAAAGTTAAAAAACTCACCAATTTTTCTCTAAAGACCGTTAAAAAAGTTCAAAGTTAAAAAATTTCCATATTTCACTATAAAAACCATTCCAAAAGTTCCAAGTGAAAAAAGTGACCAACTTCACTATAAAGACCATAACAAAAGTTCAAAGTTAAAAAACTCACCTATTTCACTATAAACACCATGAAAATGTTCCAAGTCAAAAAACACACCAATTTCACTATAAAGACCATAAGAAAAGTTCCTGATGAAAAAAAATCAATAATTTTACTATACAAATTATAACAAAACTTCAAAGTTAAAAATTCTCCTAGTTCACTAAAAAGACCATTACAAAATTTCAAAGTTAAAAAACTCACAAATTTCACTATAAAAACCATAACAAATGTGTAAAAAAAACTTACCAATTTCACTATAATGACCATTACAAAAGATCCAAGATAAAAAACGTACAAATTTCACTATAAAGACTATTACAAAAGTTCAAAGTGGAAAAAATCTCCAATTTCACTATAAAAACTACAATAAAGGTTCAAACTTAAAAAAACTCACCAATTTCACATAAAGATCATAGCATAATTTCCAAGTTTAAAAACAAACCAATTTCTCTATAAAAGCCTTTACAAAATTTAAAATTTAAAAGACTCACCAATTTCTCTCTAAAAACCATAACAAAAGTTCGAAGTTAAAAATAACCAACCCATTTTCACTATAAAAACCATTACAATATTTCAAAGTGAAATAACTCACCAATTTCACAATAAAGACGATTACAAAAGTTTCAAGTGAAAAAACTCACCAATTTCATTATAAAGACTACAACAGATGTTCCAAGTGAAAAATAAACACAACAATTTTTCTCTAAAGACCGTTACAAAAGTTCAAAGTTAAAAAATTTCCATATTTCCCTATAAAAACCATTTCAAAAGTTCCAAGTGAAAAAGTGACCAACTTCACTATAAAGACCATAACAAAAGTTCAACGTTAAAAAACTCACCAATTTCACTATAAACACCATGAAAATGTTCCAAGTAAAAAAAACACACCAATTTCACTATAAAAACCATTACAAAAGTTCCAAGTTAAAAAAATCTCCAATTTCTCTGTAAGAACCATAACAAAAGTTCGAAGTTAAAAGCTACCAAATTTCACTATGTAACCATAGCAAAAGTTCCAAGTGAATAAATTCACAAATTTCACTAAAAAAACCATTACGGACGTTCAAAAATAATAAAATAAACTCACCAATTTTACTAGAAAAACCATAACAAAAGTTCCAATTGAAAAAACTCACCAATTTCACTATAAAGACTATAAGAAAAGTTCCTGATGAAAAAAAATCACGAATTTCACTATAAAAATTATAACAAAAGTTCAAAGTTAAAAACTCTCCCAGTTCACTAAAAAGACCATTACAAAATTTCAAAGTAAAAAAACTCACAAATTTCACTACAAAAACCATAACCAATGTGTAAAAAAAAACTCACCAATTTCACTATAATGACCATTACAAAAGTTCCAAGTTAAAATACTTACCAATTTCACTATAAAGACTATTACAAAAGTTCAAAGTGAAAAAACACTCCAATTTAACTTTAAAGACCACAATAAAGGTTCAAACTTAAAAAAACTCATCGATTTCACATAAAGGTCATATCACAATTTCCAAGTTGAAAAACAAACCAATTTCTCTGTAAAAGCCTTTATAAAATTTCAAAGTTAAAAAACTCACCAATTTCTCTCTAAAAACCATAACAAAAGTTCGAAGTTAAAAATAACCAACCCATTTTCACTATAAAAACCATTACAATATTTCAAAGTGAAAAAACTAACCAATTTCACAATAAAGACGATTACAAAAGTTCCAAGTGTAAAAACTCACCAATTTCATTATAAAGACCACAACAGAACTTACAAGTGAAAAATAAACTCACCAATTTCACTATATAACCATTACAAAAGTTCAAAGTTAAAAAACTCACCAATTTTTCTCTAAAGACCGTTAAAAAAGTTCAAAGTTAAAAAATTTCCATATTTCACTATAAAAACCATTCCAAAAGTTCCAAGTGAAAAAAGTGACCAACTTCACTATAAAGACCATAACAAAAGTTCAAAGTTAAAAAACTCACCTATTTCACTATAAACACCATGAAAATGTTCCAAGTCAAAAAACACACCAATTTCACTATAAAGACCATAAGAAAAGTTCCTGATGAAAAAAAATCAATAATTTTACTATACAAATTATAACAAAACTTCAAAGTTAAAAATTCTCCTAGTTCACTAAAAAGACCATTACAAAATTTCAAAGTTAAAAAACTCACAAATTTCACTATAAAAACCATAACAAATGTGTAAAAAAAACTTACCAATTTCACTATAATGACCATTACAAAAGATCCAAGATAATAAACGTACAAATTTCACTATAAAGACTATTACAAAAGTTCAAAGTGGAAAAAATCTCCAATTTCACTATAAAAACTACAATAAAGGTTCAAACTTAAAAAAACTCACCAATTTCACATAAAGATCATAGCATAATTTCCAAGTTTAAAAACAAACCAATTTCTCTATAAAAGCCTTTACAAAATTTAAAATTTAAAAGACTCACCAATTTCTCTCTAAAAACCATAACAAAAGTTCGAAGTTAAAAATAACCAACCCATTTTCACTATAAAAACCATTACAATATTTCAAAGTGAAATAACTCACCAATTTCACAATAAAGACGATTACAAAAGTTTCAAGTGAAAAAACTCACCAATTTCATTATAAAGACTACAACAGATGTTCCAAGTGAAAAATAAACACAACAATTTTTCTCTAAAGACCGTTACAAAAGTTCAAAGTTAAAAAATTTCCATATTTCCCTATAAAAACCATTTCAAAAGTTCCAAGTGAAAAAGTGACCAACTTCACTATAAAGACCATAACAAAAGTTCAACGTTAAAAAACTCACCAATTTCACTATAAACACCATGAAAATGTTCCAAGTAAAAAAAACACACCAATTTCACTATAAAAACCATTACAAAAGTTCCAAGTTAAAAAAATCTCCAATTTCTCTGTAAGAACCATAACAAAAGTTCGAAGTTAAAAGCTACCAAATTTCACTATGTAACCATAGCAAAAGTTCCAAGTGAATAAATTCACAAATTTCACTAAAAAAACCATTACGAACGTTCAAAAATAATAAAATAAACTCACCAATTTTACTAGAAAAACCATAACAAAAGTTCCAATTGAAAAAACTCACCAATTTCACTATAAAGACTATAAGAAAAGTTCCTGATGAAAAAAAATCACGAATTTCACTATAAAAATTATAACAAAAGTTCAAAGTTAAAAACTCTCCCAGTTCACTAAAAAGACCATTACAAAATTTCAAAGTAAAAAAACTCACAAATTTCACTACAAAAACCATAACCAATGTGTAAAAAAAAACTCACCAATTTCACTATAATGACCATTACAAAAGTTCCAAGTTAAAATACTTACCAATTTCACTATAAAGACTATTACAAAAGTTCAAAGTGAAAAAACACTCCAATTTAACTTTAAAGACCACAATAAAGGTTCAAACTTAAAAAAACTCATCGATTTCACATAAAGGTCATATCACAATTTCCAAGTTGAAAAACAAACCAATTTCTCTGTAAAAGCCTTTATAAAATTTCAAAGTTAAAAAACTCACCAATTTCTCTCTAAAAACCATAACAAAAGTTCAAAGTTAAAAAATGACCCATTTTCACTATAAAAACCATTACAACATTTCAAAGTGAGAAAACTCACCAATTTCACAATAAAGACGATTACAAAAGTTCCAAGTGAAAAAACTCACCAATTTCATTATAAAGACCACAACAGAAATTACAAGTGAAAAATAAACTCACCAATTTCACTATATAACCATTACAAAAGTTCAAAGTTAAAAAACTCACCAATTTTTCTCTAAAGACCGTTAAAAAAGTTCAAAGTTAAAAAATTTCCATATTTCACTATAAAAACCATTCCAAAAGTTCCAAGTGAAAAAAGTGACCAACTTCACTATAAAGACCATAACAAAAGTTCAAAGTTAAAAAACTCACCTATTTCACTATAAACACCATGAAAATGTTCCAAGTCAAAAAACACACCAATTTCACTATAAAGAGCATAAGAAAAGTTCCTGATGAAAAAAAAACAATAATTTTACTATAAAAATTATAACAAAACTTCAAAGTTAAAAATTCTCCTAGTTCACTAAAAAGACCATTACAAAATTTCAAAGTTAAAAAACTCACAAATTTCACTATAAAAACCATAACAAATGTGTAAAAAAAACTTACCAATTTCACTATAATGACCATTACAAAAGATCCAAGATAAAAAACGTACAAATTTCACTATAAAGACTATTACAAAAGTTCAAAGTGGAAAAAATCTCCAATTTCACTATAAAAAGTACAATAAAGGTTCAAACTTAAAAAAACTCACCAATTTCACATAAAGATCATAGCATAATTTCCAAGTTGAAAAACAAACCAATTTCTCTATAAAAGCCTTTACAAAATTTAAAATTTAAAAGACTCACCAATTTCTCTATAAAAACCATAACAAAAGTTCGAAGTTAAAAATAACCAACCCATTTTCACTATAAAAACCATTACAATATTTCAAAGTGAAATAACTCACCAATTTCACAATAAAGACGATTACAAAAGTTCCAAGTGAAAAAACTCACCAATTTCATTATAAAGACTACAACAGATGTTCCAAGTGAAAAATAAACACAACAATTTTTCTCTAAAGACCGTTACAAAAGTTCAAAGTTAAAAAATTTCCATATTTCCCTATAAAAACCATTTCAAAAGTTCCAAGTGAAAAAGTGACCAACTTCACTATAAAGACCATAACAAAAGTTCAACGTTAAAAAACTCACCAATTTCACTATAAACACCATGAAAATGTTCCAAGTCAAAAAACACACACCAATTTCACTATAAAAACCATTACAAAAGTTCCAAGTTAAGAAAATCTCCAATTTCTCTGTAAAAACCATAACAAAAGTTCGAAGTTAAAAGCTACCAAATTTCACTATGTAACCATAGCAAAAGTTCCAAGTGAATAAATTCACAAATTTCACTAAAAAAACCATTACGGACGTTCAAAAATAATAAAATAAACTCACCAATTTTACTAGAAAAACCATAACAAAAGTTCCAATTGAAAAAACTCACCAATTTCACTATAAAGACTATAAGAAAAGTTCCTGATGAAAAAAAATCACGAATTTCACTATAAAAATTATAACAAAAGTTCAAAGTTAAAAACTCTCCCAGTTCACTAAAAAGACCATTACAAAATTTCAAAGTAAAAAAACTCACAAATTTCACTACAAAAACCATAACAAATGTGTAAAAAAAAACTCACCAATTTCACTATAATGACCATTACAAAAGTTCCAAGTTAAAATACTTACCAATTTCACTATAAAGACTATTACAAAAGTTCAAAGTGAAAAAACTCTCCAATCTAACTTTAAAGACCACAATAAAGGTTCAAACTTAAAAAAACTCATCGATTTCACATAAAGGTCATAGCACAATTTCCAAGTTGAAAAACAAACCAATTTCTCTGTAAAAGCCTTTATAAAATTTCAAAGTTAAAAAACTCACCAATTTCTCTCTAAAAACCATAACAAAAGTTCAAAGTTAAAAAATGACCCATTTTCACTATAAAAACCATTACAACATTTCAAAGTGAGAAAACTCACCAATTTCACAATAAAGACGATTACAAAAGTTCCAAGTGAAAAAACTCACCAATTTCATTATAAAGACCACAACAGAAGTTCCAAGTGAAAAATAAACTCACCAATTTCACTATATAACCATTACAAAAGTTCAAAGTTAAAAAACTCACCAATTTTTCTCTAAAGACCGTTAAAAAAGTTCAAAGTTAAAAAATTTCCATATTTCACTATAAAAACCATTCCAAAAGTTCCAAGTGAAAAAAGTGACCAACTTCACTATAAAGACCATAACAAAAGTTCAAAGTTAAAAAACTCACCTATTTCACTATAAACACCATGAAAATGTTCCAAGTCAAAAAACACACCAATTTCACTATAAAGAGCATAAGAAAAGTTCCTGATGAAAAAAAATCAATAATTTTACTATAAAAATTATAACAAAACTTCAAAGTTAAAAATTCTCCTAGTTCACTAAAAAGACCATTACAAAATTTCAAAGTTAAAAAACTCACAAATTTCACTATAAAAACCATAACAAATGTGTAAAAAAAACTTACCAATTTCACTATAATGACCATTACAAAAGATCCAAGATAAAAAACGTACAAATTTCACTATAAAGACTATTACAAAAGTTCAAAGTGGAAAAAATCTCCAATTTCACTATAAAAACTACAATAAAGGTTCAAACTTAAAAAAACTCACCAATTTCACATAAAGATCATAGCACAATTTCCAAGTTGAAAAACAAACCAATTTCTCTATAAAAGCCTTTACAAAATTTAAAATTTAAAAGACTCACCAATTTCTCTATAAAAACCATAACAAAAGTTCGAAGTTAAAAATAACCAACCCATTTTCACTATAAAAACCATTACAATATTTCAAAGTGAAATAACTCACCAATTTCACAATAAAGACGATTACAAAAGTTCCAAGTGAAAAAACTCACCAATTTCATTATAAAGACTACAACAGATGTTCCAAGTGAAAAATAAACACAACAATTTTTCTCTAAAGACCGTTACAAAAGTTCAAAGTTAAAAAATTTCCATATTTCCCTATAAAAACCATTTCAAAAGTTCCAAGTGAAAAAGTGACCAACTTCACTATAAAGACCATAACAAAAGTTCAACGTTAAAAAACTCACCAATTTCACTATAAACACCATGAAAATGTTCCAAGTCAAAAAACACACACCAATTTCACTATAAAAACCATTACAAAAGTTCCAAGTTAAGAAAATCTCCAATTTCTCTGTAAAAACCATAACAAAAGTTCGAAGTTAAAAGCTACCAAATTTCACTATGTAACCATAGCAAAAGTTCCAAGTGAATAAATTCACAAATTTCACTAAAAAAACCATTACGGACGTTCAAAAATAATAAAATAAACTCACCAATTTTACTAGAAAAACCATAACAAAAGTTCCAATTGAAAAAACTCACCAATTTCACTATAAAGACTATAAGAAAAGTTCCTGATGAAAAAAAATCACGAATTTCACTATAAAAATTATAACAAAAGTTCAAAGTTAAAAACTCTCCCAGTTCACTAAAAAGACCATTACAAAATTTCAAAGTAAAAAAACTCACAAATTTCACTACAAAAACCATAACAAATGTGTAAAAAAAAACTCACCAATTTCACTATAATGACCATTACAAAAGTTCCAAGTTAAAATACTTACCAATTTCACTATAAAGACTATTACAAAAGTTCAAAGTGAAAAAACTCTCCAATCTAACTTTAAAGACCACAATAAAGGTTCAAACTTAAAAAAACTCATCGATTTCACATAAAGGTCATAGCACAATTTCCAAGTTGAAAAACAAACCAATTTCTCTGTAAAAGCCTTTATAAAATTTCAAAGTTAAAAAACTCACCAATTTCTCTCTAAAAACCATAACAAAAGTTCAAAGTTAAAAAATGACCCATTTTCACTATAAAAACCATTACAACATTTCAAAGTGAGAAAACTCACCAATTTCACAATAAAGACGATTACAAAAGTTCCAAGTGAAAAAACTCACCAATTTCATTATAAAGACCACAACAGAAGTTCCAAGTGAAAAATAAACTCACCAATTTCACTATATAACCATTACAAAAGTTCAAAGTTAAAAAACTCACCAATTTTTCTCTAAAGACCGTTAAAAAAGTTCAAAGTTAAAAAATTTCCATATTTCACTATAAAAACCATTCCAAAAGTTCCAAGTGAAAAAAGTGACCAACTTCACTATAAAGACCATAACAAAAGTTCAAAGTTAAAAAACTCACCTATTTCACTATAAACACCATGAAAATGTTCCAAGTCAAAAAACACACCAATTTCACTATAAAGAGCATAAGAAAAGTTCCTGATGAAAAAAAATCAATAATTTTACTATAAAAATTATAACAAAACTTCAAAGTTAAAAATTCTCCTAGTTCACTAAAAAGACCATTACAAAATTTCAAAGTTAAAAAACTCACAAATTTCACTATAAAAACCATAACAAATGTGTAAAAAAAACTTACCAATTTCACTATAATGACCATTACAAAAGATCCAAGATAAAAAACGTACAAATTTCACTATAAAGACTATTACAAAAGTTCAAAGTGGAAAAAATCTCCAATTTCACTATAAAAACTACAATAAAGGTTCAAACTTAAAAAAACTCACCAATTTCACATAAAGATCATAGCACAATTTCCAAGTTGAAAAACAAACCAATTTCTCTATAAAAGCCTTTACAAAATTTAAAATTTAAAAGACTCACCAATTTCTCTATAAAAACCATAACAAAAGTTCGAAGTTAAAAATAACCAACCCATTTTCACTATAAAAACCATTACAATATTTCAAAGTGAAATAACTCACCAATTTCACAATAAAGACGATTACAAAAGTTCCAAGTGAAAAAACTCACCAATTTCATTATAAAGACTACAACAGATGTTCCAAGTGAAAAATAAACACAACAATTTTTCTCTAAAGACCGTTACAAAAGTTCAAAGTTAAAAAATTTCCATATTTCCCTATAAAAACCATTTCAAAAGTTCCAAGTGAAAAAGTGACCAACTTCACTATAAAGACCATAACAAAAGTTCAACGTTAAAAAACTCACCAATTTCACTATAAACACCATGAAAATGTTCCAAGTCAAAAAACACACACCAATTTCACTATAAAAACCATTACAAAAGTTCCAAGTTAAAAAAATCTCCAATTTCTCTGTAAAAACCATAACAAAAGTTCGAAGTTAAAAGCTACCAAATTTCACTATGTAACCATAGCAAAAGTTCCAAGTGAATAAATTCACAAATTTCACTAAAAAAACCATTACGGACGTTCAAAAATAATAAAATAAACTCACCAATTTTACTAGAAAAACCATAACAAAAGTTCCAATTGAAAAAACTCACCAATTTCACTATAAAGACTATAAGAAAAGTTCCTGATGAAAAAAAATCACGAATTTCACTATAAAAATTATAACAAAAGTTCAAAGTTAAAAACTCTCCCAGTTCACTAAAAAGACCATTACAAAATTTCAAAGTAAAAAAACTCACAAATTTCACTACAAAAACCATAACAAATGTGTAAAAGAAAACTCACCAATTTCACTATAATGACCATTACAAAAGTTCCAAGTTAAAATACTTACCAATTTCACTATAAAGACTATTACAAAAGTTCAAAGTGAAAAAACTCTCCAATTTAACTTTAAAGACCACAATAAAGGTTCAAACTTAAAAAAACTCATCGATTTCACATAAAGGTCATAGCACAATTTCCAAGTTGAAAAACAAACCAATTTCTCTGTAAAAGCCTTTATAAAATTTCAAAGTTAAAAAACTCACCAATTTCTCTCTAAAAACCATAACAAAAGTTCAAAGTTAAAAAATGACCCATTTTCACTATAAAAACCATTACAACATTTCAAAGTGAGAAAACTCACCAATTTCACAATAAAGACGATTACAAAAGTTCCAAGTGAAAAAACTCACCAATTTCATTATAAAGACCACAACAGAAGTTCCAAGTGAAAAATAAACTCACCAATTTCACTATATAACCATTACAAAAGTTCAAAGTTAAAAAACTCACCAATTTTTCTCTAAAGACCGTTAAAAAAGTTCAAAGTTAAAAAATTTCCATATTTCACTATAAAAACCATTCCAAAAGTTCCAAGTGAAAAAAGTGACCAACTTCACTATAAAGACCATAACAAAAGTTCAAAGTTAAAAAACTCACCTATTTCACTATAAACACCATGAAAATGTTCCAAGTCAAAAAACACACCAATTTCACTATAAAGAGCATAAGAAAAGTTCCTTATGAAAAAAAATCAATAATTTTACTATAAAAATTATAACAAAACTTCAAAGTTAAAAATTCTCCTAGTTCACTAAAAAGACCATTACAAAATTTCAAAGTTAAAAAACTCACAAATTTCACTATAAAAACCATAACAAATGTGTAAAAAAAACTTACCAATTTCACTATAATGACCATTACAAAAGATCCAAGATAAAAAACGTACAAATTTCACTATAAAGACTATTACAAAAGTTCAAAGTGGAAAAAATCTCCAATTTCACTATAAAAACTACAATAAAGGTTCAAACTTAAAAAAACTCACCAATTTCACATAAAGATCATAGCACAATTTCCAAGTTGAAAAACAAACCAATTTCTCTATAAAAGCCTTTACAAAATTTAAAATTTAAAAGACTCACCAATTTCTCTATAAAAACCATAACAAAAGTTCGAAGTTAAAAATAACCAACCCATTTTCACTATAAAAACCATTACAATATTTCAAAGTGAAATAACTCACCAATTTCACAATAAAGACGATTACAAAAGTTCCAAGTGAAAAAACTCACCAATTTCATTATAAAGACTACAACAGATGTTCCAAGTGAAAAATAAACACAACAATTTTTCTCTAAAGACCGTTACAAAAGTTCAAAGTTAAAAAATTTCCATATTTCCCTATAAAAACCATTTCAAAAGTTCCAAGTGAAAAAGTGACCAACTTCACTATAAAGACCATAACAAAAGTTCAACGTTAAAAAACTCACCAATTTCACTATAAACACCATGAAAATGTTCCAAGTCAAAAAACACACACCAATTTCACTATAAAAACCATTACAAAAGTTCCAAGTTAAAAAAATCTCCAATTTCTCTGTAAAAACCATAACAAAAGTTCGAAGTTAAAAGCTACCAAATTTCACTATGTAACCATAGCAAAAGTTCCAAGTGAATAAATTCACAAATTTCACTAAAAAAACCATTACGGACGTTCAAAAATAATAAAATAAACTCACCAATTTTACTAGAAAAACCATAACAAAAGTTCCAATTGAAAAAACTCACCAATTTCACTATAAAGACTATAAGAAAAGTTCCTGATGAAAAAAAATCACGAATTTCACTATAAAAATTATAACAAAAGTTCAAAGTTAAAAACTCTCCCAGTTCACTAAAAAGACCATTACAAAATTTCAAAGTAAAAAAACTCACAAATTTCACTACAAAAACCATAACAAATGTGTAAAAGAAAACTCACCAATTTCACTATAATGACCATTACAAAAGTTCCAAGTTAAAATACTTACCAATTTCACTATAAAGACTATTACAAAAGTTCAAAGTGAAAAAACTCTCCAATTTAACTTTAAAGACCACAATAAAGGTTCAAACTTAAAAAAAACTCATCGATTTCACATAAAGGTCATAGCACAATTTCCAAGTTGAAAAACAAACCAATTTCTCTGTAAAAGCCTTTATAAAATTTCAAAGTTAAAAAACTCACCAATTTCTCTCTAAAAACCATAACAAAAGTTCAAAGTTAAAAAATGACCCATTTTCACTATAAAAACCATTACAACATTTCAAGGTGAGAAAACTCACCAATTTCACAATAAAGACGATTACAAAAGTTCCAAGTGAAAAAACTCACCAATTTCATTATAAAGACCACAACAGAAGTTCCAAGTGAAAAATAAACTCACCAATTTCACTATATAACCATTACAAAAGTTCAAAGTTAAAAAACTCACCAATTTTTCTCTAAAGACCGTTAAAAAAGTTCAAAGTTAAAAAATTTCCATATTTCACTATAAAAACCATTCCAAAAGTTCCAAGTGAAAAAAGTGACCAACTTCACTATAAAGACCATAACAAAAGTTCAAAGTTAAAAAACTCACCTATTTCACTATAAACACCATGAAAATGTTCCAAGTCAAAAAACACACCAATTTCACTATAAAGAGCATAAGAAAAGTTCCTGATGAAAAAAAATCAATAATTTTACTATAAAAATTATAACAAAACTTCAAAGTTAAAAATTCTCCTAGTTCACTAAAAAGACCATTACAAAATTTCAAAGTTAAAAAACTCACAAATTTCACTATAAAAACCATAACAAATGTGTAAAAAAAACTTACCAATTTCACTATAATGACCATTACAAAAGATCCAAGATAAAAAACGTACAAATTTCACTATAAAGACTATTACAAAAGTTCAAAGTGGAAAAAATCTCCAATTTCACTATAAAAACTACAATAAAGGTTCAAACTTAAAAAAACTCACCAATTTCACATAAAGATCATAGCACAATTTCCAAGTTGAAAAACAAACCAATTTCTCTATAAAAGCCTTTACAAAATTTAAAATTTAAAAGACTCACCAATTTCTCTATAAAAACCATAACAAAAGTTCGAAGTTAAAAATAACCAACCCATTTTCACTATAAAAACCATTACAATATTTCAAAGTGAAATAACTCACCAATTTCACAATAAAGACGATTACAAAAGTTCCAAGTGAAAAAACTCACCAATTTCATTATAAAGACTACAACAGATGTTCCAAGTGAAAAATAAACACAACAATTTTTCTCTAAAGACCGTTACAAAAGTTCAAAGTTAAAAAATTTCCATATTTCCCTATAAAAACCATTTCAAAAGTTCCAAGTGAAAAAGTGACCAACTTCACTATAAAGACCATAACAAAAGTTCAACGTTAAAAAACTCACCAATTTCACTATAAACACCATGAAAATGTTCCAAGTCAAAAAACACACACCAATTTCACTATAAAAACCATTACAAAAGTTCCAAGTTAAAAAAATCTCCAATTTCTCTGTAAAAACCATAACAAAAGTTCGAAGTTAAAAGCTACCAAATTTCACTATGTAACCATAGCAAAAGTTCCAAGTGAATAAATTCACAAATTTCACTAAAAAAACCATTACGGACGTTCAAAAATAATAAAATAAACTCACCAATTTTACTAGAAAAACCATAACAAAAGTTCCAATTGAAAAAACTCACCAATTTCACTATAAAGACTATAAGAAAAGTTCCTGATGAAAAAAAATCACGAATTTCACTATAAAAATTATAACAAAAGTTCAAAGTTAAAAACTCTCCCAGTTCACTAAAAAGACCATTACAAAATTTCAAAGTAAAAAAACTCACAAATTTCACTACAAAAACCATAACAAATGTGTAAAAAAAAACTCACCAATTTCACTATAATGACCATTACAAAAGTTCCAAGTTAAAATACTTACCAATTTCACTATAAAGACTATTACAAAAGTTCAAAGTGAAAAAACTCTCCAATCTAACTTTAAAGACCACAATAAAGGTTCAAACTTAAAAAAAACTCATCGATTTCACATAAAGGTCATAGCACAATTTCCAAGTTGAAAAACAAACCAATTTCTCTGTAAAAGCCTTTATAAAATTTCAAAGTTAAAAAACTCACCAATTTCTCTCTAAAAACCATAACAAAAGTTCAAAGTTAAAAAATGACCCATTTTCACTATAAAAACCATTACAACATTTCAAGGTGAGAAAACTCACCAATTTCACAATAAAGACGATTACAAAAGTTCCAAGTGAAAAAACTCACCAATTTCATTATAAAGACCACAACAGAAGTTCCAAGTGAAAAATAAACTCACCAATTTCACTATATAACCATTACAAAAGTTCAAAGTTAAAAAACTCACCAATTTTTCTCTAAAGACCGTTAAAAAAGTTCAAAGTTAAAAAATTTCCATATTTCACTATAAAAACCATTCCAAAAGTTCCAAGTGAAAAAAGTGACCAACTTCACTATAAAGACCATAACAAAAGTTCAAAGTTAAAAAACTCACCTATTTCACTATAAACACCATGAAAATGTTCCAAGTCAAAAAACACACCAATTTCACTATAAAGACCATAAGAAAAGTTCCTGATGAAAAAAAATCAATAATTTTACTATAAAAATTATAACAAAACTTCAAAGTTAAAAATTCTCCTAGTTCACTAAAAAGACCATTACAAAATTTCAAAGTTAAAAAACTCACAAATTTCACTATAAAAACCATAACAAATGTGTAAAAAAAACTTACCAATTTCACTATAATGACCATTACAAAAGATCCAAGATAAAAAACGTACAAATTTCACTATAAAGACTATTACAAAAGTTCAAAGTGGAAAAAATCTCCAATTTCACTATAAAAACTACAATAAAGGTTCAAACTTAAAAAAACTCACCAATTTCACATAAAGATCATAGCACAATTTCCAAGTTGAAAAACAAACCAATTTCTCTATAAAAGCCTTTACAAAATTTAAAATTTAAAAGACTCACCAATTTCTCTATAAAAACCATAACAAAAGTTCGAAGTTAAAAATAACCAACCCATTTTCACTATAAAAACCATTACAATATTTCAAAGTGAAATAACTCACCAATTTCACAATAAAGACGATTACAAAAGTTCCAAGTGAAAAAACTCACCAATTTCATTATAAAGACTACAACAGATGTTCCAAGTGAAAAATAAACACAACAATTTTTCTCTAAAGACCGTTACAAAAGTTCAAAGTTAAAAAATTTCCATATTTCCCTATAAAAACCATTTCAAAAGTTCCAAGTGAAAAAGTGACCAACTTCACTATAAAGACCATAACAAAAGTTCAACGTTAAAAAACTCACCAATTTCACTATAAACACCATGAAAATGTTCCAAGTCAAAAAAAACACACCAATTTCACTATAAAAACCATTACAAAAGTTCCAAGTTAAAAAAATCTCCAATTTCTCTGTAAAAACCATAACAAAAGTTCGAGGTTAAAAGCTACCAAATTTCACTATGTAACCATAGCAAAAGTTCCAAGTGAATAAATTCACAAATTTCACTAAAAAAACCATTACGGACGTTCAAAAATAATAAAATAAACTCACCAATTTTACTAGAAAAACCATAACAAAAGTTCCAATTGAAAAAACTCACCAATTTCACTATAAAGACTATAAGAAAAGTTCCTGATGAAAAAAAATCACGAATTTCACTATAAAAATTATAACAAAAGTTCAAAGTTAAAAACTCTCCCAGTTCACTAAAAAGACCATTACAAAATTTCAAAGTAAAAAAACTCACAAATTTCACTACAAAAACCATAACAAATGTGTAAAAAAAAACTCACCAATTTCACTATAATGACCATTACAAAAGTTCCAAGTTAAAATACTTACCAATTTCACTATAAAGACTATTACAAAAGTTCAAAGTGAAAAAACTCTCCAATTTAACTTTAAAGACCACAATAAAGGTTCAAACTTAAAAAAACTCATCGATTTCACATAAAGGTCATAGCACAATTTCCAAGTTGAAAAACAAACCAATTTCTCTGTAAAAGCCTTTATAAAATTTCAAAGTTAAAAAACTCACCAATTTCTCTCTAAAAACCATAACAAAAGTTCAAAGTTAAAAAATGACCCATTTTCACTATAAAAACCATTACAACATTTCAAAGTGAGAAAACTCACCAATTTCACAATAAAGACGATTACAAAAGTTCCAAGTGAAAAAACTCACCAATTTCATTATAAAGACCACAACAGAAGTTCCAAGTGAAAAATAAACTCACCAATTTCACTATATAACCATTACAAAAGTTCAAAGTTAAAAAACTCACCAATTTTTCTCTAAAGACCGTTAAAAAAGTTCAAAGTTAAAAAATTTCCATATTTCACTATAAAAACCATTCCAAAAGTTCCAAGTGAAAAAAGTGACCAACTTCACTATAAAGACCATAACAAAAGTTCAAAGTTAAAAAACTCACCTATTTCACTATAAACACCATGAAAATGTTCCAAGTCAAAAAACACACCAATTTCACTATAAAGACCATAAGAAAAGTTCCTGATGAAAAAAAATCAATAATTTTACTATAAAAATTATAACAAAACTTCAAAGTTAAAAATTCTCCTAGTTCACTAAAAAGACCATTACAAAATTTCAAAGTTAAAAAACTCACAAATTTCACTATAAAAACCATAACAAATGTGTAAAAAAAACTTACCAATTTCACTATAATGACCATTACAAAAGATCCAAGATAAATAACGTACAAATTTCACTATAAAGACTATTACAAAAGTTCAAAGTGGAAAAAATCTCCAATTTCACTATAAAAACTACAATAAAGGTTCAAACTTAAAAAAACTCACCAATTTCACATAAAGATCATAGCACAATTTCCAAGTTGAAAAACAAACCAATTTCTCTATAAAAGCCTTTACAAAATTTAAAATTTAAAAGACTCACCAATTTCTCTATAAAAACCATAACAAAAGTTCGAAGTTAAAAATAACCAACCCATTTTCACTATAAAAACCATTACAATATTTCAAAGTGAAATAACTCACCAATTTCACAATAAAGACGATTACAAAAGTTCCAAGTGAAAAAACTCACCAATTTCATTATAAAGACTACAACAGATGTTCCAAGTGAAAAATAAACACAACAATTTTTCTCTAAAGACCGTTACAAAAGTTCAAAGTTAAAAAATTTCCATATTTCCCTATAAAAACCATTTCAAAAGTTCCAAGTGAAAAAGTGACCAACTTCACTATAAAGACCATAACAAAAGTTCAACGTTAAAAAACTCACCAATTTCACTATAAACACCATGAAAATGTTCCAAGTCAAAAAAAACACACCAATTTCACTATAAAAACCATTACAAAAGTTCCAAGTTAAAAAAATCTCCAATTTCTCTGTAAAAACCATAACAAAAGTTCGAGGTTAAAAGCTACCAAATTTCACTATGTAACCATAGCAAAAGTTCCAAGTGAATAAATTCACAAATTTCACTAAAAAAACCATTACGGACGTTCAAAAATAATAAAATAAACTCACCAATTTTACTAGAAAAACCATAACAAAAGTTCCAATTGAAAAAACTCACCAATTTCACTATAAAGACTATAAGAAAAGTTCCTGATGAAAAAAAATCACGAATTTCACTATAAAAATTATAACAAAAGTTCAAAGTTAAAAACTCTCCCAGTTCACTAAAAAGACCATTACAAAATTTCAAAGTAAAAAAACTCACAAATTTCACTACAAAAACCATAACAAATGTGTAAAAAAAAACTCACTAATTTCACTATAATGACCATTACAAAAGTTCCAAGTTAAAATACTTACCAATTTCACTATAAAGACTATTACAAAAGTTCAAAGTGAAAAAACTCTCCAATTTAACTTTAAAGACCACAATAAAGGTTCAAACTTAAAAAAAACTCATCGATTTCACATAAAGGTCATAGCACAATTTCCAAGTTGAAAAACAAACCAATTTCTCTGTAAAAGCCTTTATAAAATTTCAAAGTTAAAAAACTCACCAATTTCTCTCTAAAAACCATAACAAAAGTTCAAAGTTAAAAAATGACCCATTTTCACTATAAAAACCATTACAACATTTCAAAGTGAGAAAACTCACCAATTTCACAATAAAGACGATTACAAAAGTTCCAAGTGAAAAAACTCACCAATTTCATTATAAAGACCACAACAGAAGTTCCAAGTGAAAAATAAACTCACCAATTTCACTATATAACCATTACAAAAGTTCAAAGTTAAAAAACTCACCAATTTTTCTCTAAAGACCGTTAAAAAAGTTCAAAGTTAAAAAATTTCCATATTTCACTATAAAAACCATTCCAAAAGTTCCAAGTGAAAAAAGTGACCAACTTCACTATAAAGACCATAACAAAAGTTCAAAGTTAAAAAACTCACCTATTTCACTATAAACACCATGAAAATGTTCCAAGTCAAAAAACACACCAATTTCACTATAAAGAGCATAAGAAAAGTTCCTGATGAAAAAAAATCAATAATTTTACTATAAAAATTATAACAAAACTTCAAAGTTAAAAATTCTCCTAGTTCACTAAAAAGACCATTACAAAATTTCAAAGTTAAAAAACTCACAAATTTCACTATAAAAACCATAACAAATGTGTAAAAAAAACTTACCAATTTCACTATAATGACCATTACAAAAGATCCAAGATAAAAAACGTACAAATTTCACTATAAAGACTATTACAAAAGTTCAAAGTGGAAAAAATCTCCAATTTCACTATAAAAACTACAATAAAGGTTCAAACTTAAAAAAACTCACCAATTTCACATAAAGATCATAGCACAATTTCCAAGTTGAAAAACAAACCAATTTCTCTATAAAAGCCTTTACAAAATTTAAAATTTAAAAGACTCACCAATTTCTCTATAAAAACCATAACAAAAGTTCGAAGTTAAAAATAACCAACCCATTTTCACTATAAAAACCATTACAATATTTCAAAGTGAAATAACTCACCAATTTCACAATAAAGACGATTACAAAAGTTCCAAGTGAAAAAACTCACCAATTTCATTATAAAGACTACAACAGATGTTCCAAGTGAAAAATAAACACAACAATTTTTCTCTAAAGACCGTTACAAAAGTTCAAAGTTAAAAAATTTCCATATTTCCCTATAAAAACCATTTCAAAAGTTCCAAGTGAAAAAGTGACCAACTTCACTATAAAGACCATAACAAAAGTTCAACGTTAAAAAACTCACCAATTTCACTATAAACACCATGAAAATGTTCCAAGTCAAAAAACACACACCAATTTCACTATAAAAACCATTACAAAAGTTCCAAGTTAAAAAAATCTCCAATTTCTCTGTAAAAACCATAACAAAAGTTCGAAGTTAAAAGCTACCAAATTTCACTATGTAACCATAGCAAAAGTTCCAAGTGAATAAATTCACAAATTTCACTAAAAAAACCATTACGGACGTTCAAAAATAATAAAATAAACTCACCAATTTTACTAGAAAAACCATAACAAAAGTTCCAATTGAAAAAACTCACCAATTTCACTATAAAGACTATAAGAAAAGTTCCTGATGAAAAAAAATCACGAATTTCACTATAAAAATTATAACAAAAGTTCAAAGTTAAAAACTCTCCCAGTTCACTAAAAAGACCATTACAAAATTTCAAAGTAAAAAAACTCACAAATTTCACTACAAAAACCATAACAAATGTGTAAAAAAAAACTCACCAATTTCACTATAATGACCATTACAAAAGTTCCAAGTTAAAATACTTACCAATTTCACTATAAAGACTATTACAAAAGTTCAAAGTGAAAAAACTCTCCAATCTAACTTTAAAGACCACAATAAAGGTTCAAACTTAAAAAAAACTCATCGATTTCACATAAAGGTCATAGCACAATTTCCAAGTTGAAAAACAAACCAATTTCTCTGTAAAAGCCTTTATAAAATTTCAAAGTTAAAAAACTCACCAATTTCTCTCTAAAAACCATAACAAAAGTTCAAAGTTAAAAAATGACCCATTTTCACTATAAAAACCATTACAACATTTCAAGGTGAGAAAACTCACCAATTTCACAATAAAGACGATTACAAAAGTTCCAAGTGAAAAAACTCACCAATTTCATTATAAAGACCACAACAGAAGTTCCAAGTGAAAAATAAACTCACCAATTTCACTATATAACCATTACAAAAGTTCAAAGTTAAAAAACTCACCAATTTTTCTCTAAAGACCGTTAAAAAAGTTCAAAGTTAAAAAATTTCCATATTTCACTATAAAAACCATTCCAAAAGTTCCAAGTGAAAAAAGTGACCAACTTCACTATAAAGACCATAACAAAAGTTCAAAGTTAAAAAACTCACCTATTTCACTATAAACACCATGAAAATGTTCCAAGTCAAAAAACACACCAATTTCACTATAAAGACCATAAGAAAAGTTCCTGATGAAAAAAAATCAATAATTTTACTATAAAAATTATAACAAAACTTCAAAGTAAAAAATTCTCCTAGTTCACTAAAAAGACCATTACAAAATTTCAAAGTTAAAAAACTCACAAATTTCACTATAAAAACCATAACAAATGTGTAAAAAAAACTTACCAATTTCACTATAATGACCATTACAAAAGATCCAAGATAAATAACGTACAAATTTCACTATAAAGACTATTACAAAAGTTCAAAGTGGAAAAAATCTCCAATTTCACTATAAAAACTACAATAAAGGTTCAAACTTAAAAAAACTCACCAATTTCACATAAAGATCATAGCACAATTTCCAAGTTGAAAAACAAACCAATTTCTCTATAAAAGCCTTTACAAAATTTAAAATTTAAAAGACTCACCAATTTCTCTATAAAAACCATAACAAAAGTTCGAAGTTAAAAATAACCAACCCATTTTCACTATAAAAACCATTACAATATTTCAAAGTGAAATAACTCACCAATTTCACAATAAAGACGATTACAAAAGTTCCAAGTGAAAAAACTCACCAATTTCATTATAAAGACTACAACAGATGTTCCAAGTGAAAAATAAACACAACAATTTTTCTCTAAAGACCGTTACAAAAGTTCAAAGTTAAAAAATTTCCATATTTCCCTATAAAAACCATTTCAAAAGTTCCAAGTGAAAAAGTGACCAACTTCACTATAAAGACCATAACAAAAGTTCAACGTTAAAAAACTCACCAATTTCACTATAAACACCATGAAAATGTTCCAAGTCAAAAAAAACACACCAATTTCACTATAAAAACCATTACAAAAGTTCCAAGTTAAAAAAATCTCCAATTTCTCTGTAAAAACCATAACAAAAGTTCGAGGTTAAAAGCTACCAAATTTCACTATGTAACCATAGCAAAAGTTCCAAGTGAATAAATTCACAAATTTCACTAAAAAAACCATTACGGACGTTCAAAAATAATAAAATAAACTCACCAATTTTACTAGAAAAACCATAACAAAAGTTCCAATTGAAAAAACTCACCAATTTCACTATAAAGACTATAAGAAAAGTTCCTGATGAAAAAAAATCACGAATTTCACTATAAAAATTATAACAAAAGTTCAAAGTTAAAAACTCTCCCAGTTCACTAAAAAGACCATTACAAAATTTCAAAGTAAAAAAACTCACAAATTTCACTACAAAAACCATAACAAATGTGTAAAAAAAAACTCACTAATTTCACTATAATGACCATTACAAAAGTTCCAAGTTAAAATACTTACCAATTTCACTATAAAGACTATTACAAAAGTTCAAAGTGAAAAAACTCTCCAATTTAACTTTAAAGACCACAATAAAGGTTCAAACTTAAAAAAAACTCATCGATTTCACATAAAGGTCATAGCACAATTTCCAAGTTGAAAAACAAACCAATTTCTCTGTAAAAGCCTTTATAAAATTTCAAAGTTAAAAAACTCACCAATTTCTCTCTAAAAACCATAACAAAAGTTCAAAGTTAAAAAATGACCCATTTTCACTATAAAAACCATTACAACATTTCAAAGTGAGAAAACTCACCAATTTCACAATAAAGACGATTACAAAAGTTCCAAGTGAAAAAACTCACCAATTTCATTATAAAGACCACAACAGAAGTTCCAAGTGAAAAATAAACTCACCAATTTCACTATATAACCATTACAAAAGTTCAAAGTTAAAAAACTCACCAATTTTTCTCTAAAGACCGTTAAAAAAGTTCAAAGTTAAAAAATTTCCATATTTCACTATAAAAACCATTCCAAAAGTTCCAAGTGAAAAAAGTGACCAACTTCACTATAAAGACCATAACAAAAGTTCAAAGTTAAAAAACTCACCTATTTCACTATAAACACCATGAAAATGTTCCAAGTCAAAAAACACACCAATTTCACTATAAAGAGCATAAGAAAAGTTCCTGATGAAAAAAAATCAATAATTTTACTATAAAAATTATAACAAAACTTCAAAGTTAAAAATTCTCCTAGTTCACTAAAAAGACCATTACAAAATTTCAAAGTTAAAAAACTCACAAATTTCACTATAAAAACCATAACAAATGTGTAAAAAAAACTTACCAATTTCACTATAATGACCATTACAAAAGATCCAAGATAAAAAACGTACAAATTTCACTATAAAGACTATTACAAAAGTTCAAAGTGGAAAAAATCTCCAATTTCACTATAAAAACTACAATAAAGGTTCAAACTTAAAAAAACTCACCAATTTCACATAAAGATCATAGCACAATTTCCAAGTTGAAAAACAAACCAATTTCTCTATAAAAGCCTTTACAAAATTTAAAATTTAAAAGACTCACCAATTTCTCTATAAAAACCATAACAAAAGTTCGAAGTTAAAAATAACCAACCCATTTTCACTATAAAAACCATTACAATATTTCAAAGTGAAATAACTCACCAATTTCACAATAAAGACGATTACAAAAGTTCCAAGTGAAAAAACTCACCAATTTCATTATAAAGACTACAACAGATGTTCCAAGTGAAAAATAAACACAACAATTTTTCTCTAAAGACCGTTACAAAAGTTCAAAGTTAAAAAATTTCCATATTTCCCTATAAAAACCATTTCAAAAGTTCCAAGTGAAAAAGTGACCAACTTCACTATAAAGACCATAACAAAAGTTCAACGTTAAAAAACTCACCAATTTCACTATAAACACCATGAAAATGTTCCAAGTCAAAAAACACACACCAATTTCACTATAAAAACCATTACAAAAGTTCCAAGTTAAAAAAATCTCCAATTTCTCTGTAAAAACCATAACAAAAGTTCGAAGTTAAAAGCTACCAAATTTCACTATGTAACCATAGCAAAAGTTCCAAGTGAATAAATTCACAAATTTCACTAAAAAAACCATTACGGACGTTCAAAAATAATAAAATAAACTCACCAATTTTACTAGAAAAACCATAACAAAAGTTCCAATTGAAAAAACTCACCAATTTCACTATAAAGACTATAAGAAAAGTTCCTGATGAAAAAAAATCACGAATTTCACTATAAAAATTATAACAAAAGTTCAAAGTTAAAAACTCTCCCAGTTCACTAAAAAGACCATTACAAAATTTCAAAGTAAAAAAACTCACAAATTTCACTACAAAAACCATAACAAATGTGTAAAAAAAAACTCACCAATTTCACTATAATGACCATTACAAAAGTTCCAAGTTAAAATACTTACCAATTTCACTATAAAGACTATTACAAAAGTTCAAAGTGAAAAAACTCTCCAATCTAACTTTAAAGACCACAATAAAGGTTCAAACTTAAAAAAAACTCATCGATTTCACATAAAGGTCATAGCACAATTTCCAAGTTGAAAAACAAACCAATTTCTCTGTAAAAGCCTTTATAAAATTTCAAAGTTAAAAAACTCACCAATTTCTCTCTAAAAACCATAACAAAAGTTCAAAGTTAAAAAATGACCCATTTTCACTATAAAAACCATTACAACATTTCAAGGTGAGAAAACTCACCAATTTCACAATAAAGACGATTACAAAAGTTCCAAGTGAAAAAACTCACCAATTTCATTATAAAGACCACAACAGAAGTTCCAAGTGAAAAATAAACTCACCAATTTCACTATATAACCATTACAAAAGTTCAAAGTTAAAAAACTCACCAATTTTTCTCTAAAGACCGTTAAAAAAGTTCAAAGTTAAAAAATTTCCATATTTCACTATAAAAACCATTCCAAAAGTTCCAAGTGAAAAAAGTGACCAACTTCACTATAAAGACCATAACAAAAGTTCAAAGTTAAAAAACTCACCTATTTCACTATAAACACCATGAAAATGTTCCAAGTCAAAAAACACACCAATTTCACTATAAAGACCATAAGAAAAGTTCCTGATGAAAAAAAATCAATAATTTTACTATAAAAATTATAACAAAACTTCAAAGTTAAAAATTCTCCTAGTTCACTAAAAAGACCATTACAAAATTTCAAAGTTAAAAAACTCACAAATTTCACTATAAAAACCATAACAAATGTGTAAAAAAAAACTTACCAATTTCACTATAATGACCATTACAAAAGATCCAAGATAAAAAACGTACAAATTTCACTATAAAGACTATTACAAAAGTTCAAAGTGGAAAAAATCTCCAATTTCACTATAAAAACTACAATAAAGGTTCAAACTTAAAAAAACTCACCAATTTCACATAAAGATCATAGCACAATTTCCAAGTTGAAAAACAAACCAATTTCTCTATAAAAGCCTTTACAAAATTTAAAATTTAAAAGACTCACCAATTTCTCTATAAAAACCATAACAAAAGTTCGAAGTTAAAAATAACCAACCCATTTTCACTATAAAAACCATTACAATATTTCAAAGTGAAATAACTCACCAATTTCACAATAAAGACGATTACAAAAGTTCCAAGTGAAAAAACTCACCAATTTCATTATAAAGACTACAACAGATGTTCCAAGTGAAAAATAAACACAACAATTTTTCTCTAAAGACCGTTACAAAAGTTCAAAGTTAAAAAATTTCCATATTTCCCTATAAAAACCATTTCAAAAGTTCCAAGTGAAAAAGTGACCAACTTCACTATAAAGACCATAACAAAAGTTCAACGTTAAAAAACTCACCAATTTCACTATAAACACCATGAAAATGTTCCAAGTCAAAAAACACACACCAATTTCACTATAAAAACCATTACAAAAGTTCCAAGTTAAAAAAATCTCCAATTTCTCTGTAAAAACCATAACAAAAGTTCGAGGTTAAAAGCTACCAAATTTCACTATGTAACCATAGCAAAAGTTCCAAGTGAATAAATTCACAAATTTCACTAAAAAAACCATTACGGACGTTCAAAAATAATAAAATAAACTCACCAATTTTACTAGAAAAACCATAACAAAAGTTCCAATTGAAAAAACTCACCAATTTCACTATAAAGACTATAAGAAAAGTTCCTGATGAAAAAAAATCACGAATTTCACTATAAAAATTATAACAAAAGTTCAAAGTTAAAAACTCTCCCAGTTCACTAAAAAGACCATTACAAAATTTCAAAGTAAAAAAACTCACAAATTTCACTACAAAAACCATAACAAATGTGTAAAAAAAAACTCACTAATTTCACTATAATGACCATTACAAAAGTTCCAAGTTAAAATACTTACCAATTTCACTATAAAGACTATTACAAAAGTTCAAAGTGAAAAAACTCTCCAATTTAACTTTAAAGACCACAATAAAGGTTCAAACTTAAAAAAAACTCATCGATTTCACATAAAGGTCATAGCACAATTTCCAAGTTGAAAAACAAACCAATTTCTCTGTAAAAGCCTTTATAAAATTTCAAAGTTAAAAAACTCACCAATTTCTCTCTAAAAACCATAACAAAAGTTCAAAGTTAAAAAATGACCCATTTTCACTATAAAAACCATTACAACATTTCAAAGTGAGAAAACTCACCAATTTCACAATAAAGACGATTACAAAAGTTCCAAGTGAAAAAACTCACCAATTTCATTATAAAGACCACAACAGAAGTTCCAAGTGAAAAATAAACTCACCAATTTCACTATATAACCATTACAAAAGTTCAAAGTTAAAAAACTCACCAATTTTTCTCTAAAGACCGTTAAAAAAGTTCAAAGTTAAAAAATTTCCATATTTCACTATAAAAACCATTCCAAAAGTTCCAAGTGAAAAAAGTGACCAACTTCACTATAAAGACCATAACAAAAGTTCAAAGTTAAAAAACTCACCTATTTCACTATAAACACCATGAAAATGTTCCAAGTCAAAAAACACACCAATTTCACTATAAAGAGCATAAGAAAAGTTCCTGATGAAAAAAAATCAATAATTTTACTATAAAAATTATAACAAAACTTCAAAGTTAAAAATTCTCCTAGTTCACTAAAAAGACCATTACAAAATTTCAAAGTTAAAAAACTCACAAATTTCACTATAAAAACCATAACAAATGTGTAAAAAAAACTTACCAATTTCACTATAATGACCATTACAAAAGATCCAAGATAAAAAACGTACAAATTTCACTATAAAGACTATTACAAAAGTTCAAAGTGGAAAAAATCTCCAATTTCACTATAAAAACTACAATAAAGGTTCAAACTTAAAAAAACTCACCAATTTCACATAAAGATCATAGCACAATTTCCAAGTTGAAAAACAAACCAATTTCTCTATAAAAGCCTTTACAAAATTTAAAATTTAAAAGACTCACCAATTTCTCTATAAAAACCATAACAAAAGTTCGAAGTTAAAAATAACCAACCCATTTTCACTATAAAAACCATTACAATATTTCAAAGTGAAATAACTCACCAATTTCACAATAAAGACGATTACAAAAGTTCCAAGTGAAAAAACTCACCAATTTCATTATAAAGACTACAACAGATGTTCCAAGTGAAAAATAAACACAACAATTTTTCTCTAAAGACCGTTACAAAAGTTCAAAGTTAAAAAATTTCCATATTTCCCTATAAAAACCATTTCAAAAGTTCCAAGTGAAAAAGTGACCAACTTCACTATAAAGACCATAACAAAAGTTCAACGTTAAAAAACTCACCAATTTCACTATAAACACCATGAAAATGTTCCAAGTCAAAAAACACACACCAATTTCACTATAAAAACCATTACAAAAGTTCCAAGTTAAAAAAATCTCCAATTTCTCTGTAAAAACCATAACAAAAGTTCGAAGTTAAAAGCTACCAAATTTCACTATGTAACCATAGCAAAAGTTCCAAGTGAATAAATTCACAAATTTCACTAAAAAAACCATTACGGACGTTCAAAAATAATAAAATAAACTCACCAATTTTACTAGAAAAACCATAACAAAAGTTCCAATTGAAAAAACTCACCAATTTCACTATAAAGACTATAAGAAAAGTTCCTGATGAAAAAAAATCACGAATTTCACTATAAAAATTATAACAAAAGTTCAAAGTTAAAAACTCTCCCAGTTCACTAAAAAGACCATTACAAAATTTCAAAGTAAAAAAACTCACAAATTTCACTACAAAAACCATAACAAATGTGTAAAAAAAAACTCACCAATTTCACTATAATGACCATTACAAAAGTTCCAAGTTAAAATACTTACCAATTTCACTATAAAGACTATTACAAAAGTTCAAAGTGAAAAAACTCTCCAATCTAACTTTAAAGACCACAATAAAGGTTCAAACTTAAAAAAAACTCATCGATTTCACATAAAGGTCATAGCACAATTTCCAAGTTGAAAAACAAACCAATTTCTCTGTAAAAGCCTTTATAAAATTTCAAAGTTAAAAAACTCACCAATTTCTCTCTAAAAACCATAACAAAAGTTCAAAGTTAAAAAATGACCCATTTTCACTATAAAAACCATTACAACATTTCAAGGTGAGAAAACTCACCAATTTCACAATAAAGACGATTACAAAAGTTCCAAGTGAAAAAACTCACCAATTTCATTATAAAGACCACAACAGAAGTTCCAAGTGAAAAATAAACTCACCAATTTCACTATATAACCATTACAAAAGTTCAAAGTTAAAAAACTCACCAATTTTTCTCTAAAGACCGTTAAAAAAGTTCAAAGTTAAAAAATTTCCATATTTCACTATAAAAACCATTCCAAAAGTTCCAAGTGAAAAAAGTGACCAACTTCACTATAAAGACCATAACAAAAGTTCAAAGTTAAAAAACTCACCTATTTCACTATAAACACCATGAAAATGTTCCAAGTCAAAAAACACACCAATTTCACTATAAAGAGCATAAGAAAAGTTCCTGATGAAAAAAAATCAATAATTTTACTATAAAAATTATAACAAAACTTCAAAGTTAAAAATTCTCCTAGTTCACTAAAAAGACCATTACAAAATTTCAAAGTTAAAAAACTCACAAATTTCACTATAAAAACCATAACAAATGTGTAAAAAAAACTTACCAATTTCACTATAATGACCATTACAAAAGATCCAAGATAAAAAACGTACAAATTTCACTATAAAGACTATTACAAAAGTTCAAAGTGGAAAAAATCTCCAATTTCACTATAAAAACTACAATAAAGGTTCAAACTTAAAAAAACTCACCAATTTCACATAAAGATCATAGCACAATTTCCAAGTTGAAAAACAAACCAATTTCTCTATAAAAGCCTTTACAAAATTTAAAATTTAAAAGACTCACCAATTTCTCTATAAAAACCATAACAAAAGTTCGAAGTTAAAAATAACCAACCCATTTTCACTATAAAAACCATTACAATATTTCAAAGTGAAATAACTCACCAATTTCACAATAAAGACGATTACAAAAGTTCCAAGTGAAAAAACTCACCAATTTCATTATAAAGACTACAACAGATGTTCCAAGTGAAAAATAAACACAACAATTTTTCTCTAAAGACCGTTACAAAAGTTCAAAGTTAAAAAATTTCCATATTTCCCTATAAAAACCATTTCAAAAGTTCCAAGTGAAAAAGTGACCAACTTCACTATAAAGACCATAACAAAAGTTCAACGTTAAAAAACTCACCAATTTCACTATAAACACCATGAAAATGTTCCAAGTCAAAAAAAACACACCAATTTCACTATAAAAACCATTACAAAAGTTCCAAGTTAAAAAAATCTCCAATTTCTCTGTAAAAACCATAACAAAAGTTCGAGGTTAAAAGCTACCAAATTTCACTATGTAACCATAGCAAAAGTTCCAAGTGAATAAATTCACAAATTTCACTAAAAAAACCATTACGGACGTTCAAAAATAATAAAATAAACTCACCAATTTTACTAGAAAAACCATAACAAAAGTTCTAATTGAAAAAACTCACCAATTTCACTATAAAGACTATAAGAAAAGTTCCTGATGAAAAAAAATCACGAATTTCACTATAAAAATTATAACAAAAGTTCAAAGTTAAAAACTCTCCCAGTTCACTAAAAAGACCATTACAAAATTTCAAAGTAAAAAAACTCACAAATTTCACTACAAAAACCATAACAAATGTGTAAAAAAAAACTCACCAATTTCACTATAATGACCATTACAAAAGTTCCAAGTTAAAATACTTACCAATTTCACTATAAAGACTATTACAAAAGTTCAAAGTGAAAAAACTCTCCAATTTAACTTTAAAGACCACAATAAAGGTTCAAACTTAAAAAAACTCATCGATTTCACATAAAGGTCATAGCACAATTTCCAAGTTGAAAAACAAACCAATTTCTCTGTAAAAGCCTTTATAAAATTTCAAAGTTAAAAAACTCACCAATTTCTCTCTAAAAACCATAACAAAAGTTCAAAGTTAAAAAATGACCCATTTTCACTATAAAAACCATTACAACATTTCAAAGTGAGAAAACTCACCAATTTCACAATAAAGACGATTACAAAAGTTCCAAGTGAAAAAACTCACCAATTTCATTATAAAGACCACAACAGAAGTTCCAAGTGAAAAATAAACTCACCAATTTCACTATATAACCATTACAAAAGTTCAAAGTTAAAAAACTCACCAATTTTTCTCTAAAGACCGTTAAAAAAGTTCAAAGTTAAAAAATTTCCATATTTCACTATAAAAACCATTCCAAAAGTTCCAAGTGAAAAAAGTGACCAACTTCACTATAAAGACCATAACAAAAGTTCAAAGTTAAAAAACTCACCTATTTCACTATAAACACCATGAAAATGTTCCAAGTCAAAAAACACACCAATTTCACTATAAAGACCATAAGAAAAGTTCCTGATGAAAAAAAATCAATAATTTTACTATAAAAATTATAACAAAACTTCAAAGTTAAAAATTCTCCTAGTTCACTAAAAAGACCATTACAAAATTTCAAAGTTAAAAAACTCACAAATTTCACTATAAAAACCATAACAAATGTGTAAAAAAAACTTACCAATTTCACTATAATGACCATTACAAAAGATCCAAGATAAATAACGTACAAATTTCACTATAAAGACTATTACAAAAGTTCAAAGTGGAAAAAATCTCCAATTTCACTATAAAAACTACAATAAAGGTTCAAACTTAAAAAAACTCACCAATTTCTCATAAAGATCATAGCACAATTTCCAAGTTGAAAAACAAACCAATTTCTCTATAAAAGCCTTTACAAAATTTAAAATTTAAAAGACTCACCAATTTCTCTATAAAAACCATAACAAAAGTTCGAAGTTAAAAATAACCAACCCATTTTCACTATAAAAACCATTACAATATTTCAAAGTGAAATAACTCACCAATTTCACAATAAAGACGATTACAAAAGTTCCAAGTGAAAAAACTCACCAATTTCATTATAAAGACTACAACAGATGTTCCAAGTGAAAAATAAACACAACAATTTTTCTCTAAAGACCGTTACAAAAGTTCAAAGTTAAAAAATTTCCATATTTCCCTATAAAAACCATTTCAAAAGTTCCAAGTGAAAAAGTGACCAACTTCACTATAAAGACCATAACAAAAGTTCAACGTTAAAAAACTCACCAATTTCACTATAAACACCATGAAAATGTTCCAAGTCAAAAAAAACACACCAATTTCACTATAAAAACCATTACAAAAGTTCCAAGTTAAAAAAATCTCCAATTTCTCTGTAAAAACCATAACAAAAGTTCGAGGTTAAAAGCTACCAAATTTCACTATGTAACCATAGCAAAAGTTCCAAGTGAATAAATTCACAAATTTCACTAAAAAAACCATTACGGACGTTCAAAAATAATAAAATAAACTCACCAATTTTACTAGAAAAACCATAACAAAAGTTCCAATTGAAAAAACTCACCAATTTCACTATAAAGACTATAAGAAAAGTTCCTGATGAAAAAAAATCACGAATTTCACTATAAAAATTATAACAAAAGTTCAAAGTTAAAAACTCTCCCAGTTCACTAAAAAGACCATTACAAAATTTCAAAGTAAAAAAACTCACAAATTTCACTACAAAAACCATAACAAATGTGTAAAAAAAAACTCACTAATTTCACTATAATGACCATTACAAAAGTTCCAAGTTAAAATACTTACCAATTTCACTATAAAGACTATTACAAAAGTTCAAAGTGAAAAAACTCTCCAATTTAACTTTAAAGACCACAATAAAGGTTCAAACTTAAAAAAAACTCATCGATTTCACATAAAGGTCATAGCACAATTTCCAAGTTGAAAAACAAACCAATTTCTCTGTAAAAGCCTTTATAAAATTTCAAAGTTAAAAAACTCACCAATTTCTCTCTAAAAACCATAACAAAAGTTCAAAGTTAAAAAATGACCCATTTTCACTATAAAAACCATTACAACATTTCAAAGTGAGAAAACTCACCAATTTCACAATAAAGACGATTACAAAAGTTCCAAGTGAAAAAACTCACCAATTTCATTATAAAGACCACAACAGAAGTTCCAAGTGAAAAATAAACTCACCAATTTCACTATATAACCATTACAAAAGTTCAAAGTTAAAAAACTCACCAATTTTTCTCTAAAGACCGTTAAAAAAGTTCAAAGTTAAAAAATTTCCATATTTCACTATAAAAACCATTCCAAAAGTTCCAAGTGAAAAAAGTGACCAACTTCACTATAAAGACCATAACAAAAGTTCAAAGTTAAAAAACTCACCTATTTCACTATAAACACCATGAAAATGTTCCAAGTCAAAAAACACACCAATTTCACTATAAAGAGCATAAGAAAAGTTCCTGATGAAAAAAAATCAATAATTTTACTATAAAAATTATAACAAAACTTCAAAGTTAAAAATTCTCCTAGTTCACTAAAAAGACCATTACAAAATTTCAAAGTTAAAAAACTCACAAATTTCACTATAAAAACCATAACAAATGTGTAAAAAAAACTTACCAATTTCACTATAATGACCATTACAAAAGATCCAAGATAAAAAACGTACAAATTTCACTATAAAGACTATTACAAAAGTTCAAAGTGGAAAAAATCTCCAATTTCACTATAAAAACTACAATAAAGGTTCAAACTTAAAAAAACTCACCAATTTCACATAAAGATCATAGCACAATTTCCAAGTTGAAAAACAAACCAATTTCTCTATAAAAGCCTTTACAAAATTTAAAATTTAAAAGACTCACCAATTTCTCTATAAAAACCATAACAAAAGTTCGAAGTTAAAAATAACCAACCCATTTTCACTATAAAAACCATTACAATATTTCAAAGTGAAATAACTCACCAATTTCACAATAAAGACGATTACAAAAGTTCCAAGTGAAAAAACTCACCAATTTCATTATAAAGACTACAACAGATGTTCCAAGTGAAAAATAAACACAACAATTTTTCTCTAAAGACCGTTACAAAAGTTCAAAGTTAAAAAATTTCCATATTTCCCTATAAAAACCATTTCAAAAGTTCCAAGTGAAAAAGTGACCAACTTCACTATAAAGACCATAACAAAAGTTCAACGTTAAAAAACTCACCAATTTCACTATAAACACCATGAAAATGTTCCAAGTCAAAAAACACACACCAATTTCACTATAAAAACCATTACAAAAGTTCCAAGTTAAAAAAATCTCCAATTTCTCTGTAAAAACCATAACAAAAGTTCGAAGTTAAAAGCTACCAAATTTCACTATGTAACCATAGCAAAAGTTCCAAGTGAATAAATTCACAAATTTCACTAAAAAAACCATTACGGACGTTCAAAAATAATAAAATAAACTCACCAATTTTACTAGAAAAACCATAACAAAAGTTCCAATTGAAAAAACTCACCAATTTCACTATAAAGACTATAAGAAAAGTTCCTGATGAAAAAAAATCACGAATTTCACTATAAAAATTATAACAAAAGTTCAAAGTTAAAAACTCTCCCAGTTCACTAAAAAGACCATTACAAAATTTCAAAGTAAAAAAACTCACAAATTTCACTACAAAAACCATAACAAATGTGTAAAAAAAAACTCACCAATTTCACTATAATGACCATTACAAAAGTTCCAAGTTAAAATACTTACCAATTTCACTATAAAGACTATTACAAAAGTTCAAAGTGAAAAAACTCTCCAATCTAACTTTAAAGACCACAATAAAGGTTCAAACTTAAAAAAAACTCATCGATTTCACATAAAGGTCATAGCACAATTTCCAAGTTGAAAAACAAACCAATTTCTCTGTAAAAGCCTTTATAAAATTTCAAAGTTAAAAAACTCACCAATTTCTCTCTAAAAACCATAACAAAAGTTCAAAGTTAAAAAATGACCCATTTTCACTATAAAAACCATTACAACATTTCAAAGTGAGAAAACTCACCAATTTCACAATAAAGACGATTACAAAAGTTCCAAGTGAAAAAACTCACCAATTTCATTATAAAGACCACAACAGAAGTTCCAAGTGAAAAATAAACTCACCAATTACACTATATAACCATTACAAAAGTTCAAAGTTAAAAAACTCACCAATTTTTCTCTAAAGACCGTTAAAAAAGTTCAAAGTTAAAAAATTTCCATATTTCACTATAAAAACCATTCCAAAAGTTCCAAGTGAAAAAAGTGACCAACTTCACTATAAAGACCATAACAAAAGTTCAAAGTTAAAAAACTCACCTATTTCACTATAAACACCATGAAAATGTTCCAAGTCAAAAAACACACCAATTTCACTATAAAGACCATAAGAAAAGTTCCTGATGAAAAAAAATCAATAATTTTACTATAAAAATTATAACAAAACTTCAAAGTTAAAAATTCTCCTAGTTCACTAAAAAGACCATTACAAAATTTCAAAGTTAAAAAACTCACAAATTTCACTATAAAAACCATAACAAATGTGTAAAAAAAACTTACCAATTTCACTATAATGACCATTACAAAAGATCCAAGATAAAAAACGTACAAATTTCACTATAAAGACTATTACAAAAGTTCAAAGTGGAAAAAATCTCCAATTTCACTATAAAAACTACAATAAAGGTTCAAACTTAAAAAAACTCACCAATTTCACATAAAGATCATAGCACAATTTCCAAGTTGAAAAACAAACCAATTTCTCTATAAAAGCCTTTACAAAATTTAAAATTTAAAAGACTCACCAATTTCTCTATAAAAACCATAACAAAAGTTCGAAGTTAAAAATAACCAACCCATTTTCACTATAAAAACCATTACAATATTTCAAAGTGAAATAACTCACCAATTTCACAATAAAGACGATTACAAAAGTTCCAAGTGAAAAAACTCACCAATTTCATTATAAAGACTACAACAGATGTTCCAAGTGAAAAATAAACACAACAATTTTTCTCTAAAGACCGTTACAAAAGTTCAAAGTTAAAAAATTTCCATATTTCCCTATAAAAACCATTTCAAAAGTTCCAAGTGAAAAAGTGACCAACTTCACTATAAAGACCATAACAAAAGTTCAACGTTAAAAAACTCACCAATTTCACTATAAACACCATGAAAATGTTCCAAGTCAAAAAACACACACCAATTTCACTATAAAAACCATTACAAAAGTTCCAAGTTAAAAAAATCTCCAATTTCTCTGTAAAAACCATAACAAAAGTTCGAAGTTAAAAGCTACCAAATTTCACTATGTAACCATAGCAAAAGTTCCAAGTGAATAAATTCACAAATTTCACTAAAAAAACCATTACGGACGTTCAAAAATAATAAAATAAACTCACCAATTTTACTAGAAAAACCATAACAAAAGTTCCAATTGAAAAAACTCACCAATTTCACTATAAAGACTATAAGAAAAGTTCCTGATGAAAAAAAATCACGAATTTCACTATAAAAATTATAACAAAAGTTCAAAGTTAAAAACTCTCCCAGTTCACTAAAAAGACCATTACAAAATTTCAAAGTAAAAAAACTCACAAATTTCACTACAAAAACCATAACAAATGTGTAAAAAAAAACTCACCAATTTCACTATAATGATCATTACAAAAGTTCCAAGTTAAAATACTTACCAATTTCACTATAAAGACTATTACAAAAGTTCAAAGTGAAAAAACTCTCCAATCTAACTTTAAAGACCACAATAAAGGTTCAAACTTAAAAAAAACTCATCGATTTCACATAAAGGTCATAGCATAATTTCCAAGTTGAAAAACAAACCAATTTCTCTGTAAAAGCCTTTATAAAATTTCAAAGTTAAAAAACTCACCAATTTCTCTCTAAAAACCATAACAAAAGTTCAAAGTTAAAAAATGACCCATTTTCACTATAAAAACCATTACAACATTTCAAAGTGAGAAAACTCACCAATTTCACAATAAAGACGATTACAAAAGTTCCAAGTGAAAAAACTCACCAATTTCATTATAAAGACCACAACAGAAGTTCCAAGTGAAAAATAAACTCACCAATTTCACTATATAACCATTACAAAAGTTCAAAGTTAAAAAACTCACCAATTTTTCTCTAAAGACCGTTAAAAAAGTTCAAAGTTAAAAAATTTCCATATTTCACTATAAAAACCATTCCAAAAGTTCCAAGTGAAAAAAGTGACCAACTTCACTATAAAGACCATAACAAAAGTTCAAAGTTAAAAAACTCACCTATTTCACTATAAACACCATGAAAATGTTCCAAGTCAAAAAACACACCAATTTCACTATAAAGACCATAAGAAAAGTTCCTGATGAAAAAAAATCAATAATTTTACTATAAAAATTATAACAAAACTTCAAAGTTAAAAATTCTCCTAGTTCACTAAAAAGACCATTACAAAATTTCAAAGTTAAAAAACTCACAAATTTCACTATAAAAACCATAACAAATGTGTAAAAAAAACTTACCAATTTCACTATAATGACCATTACAAAAGATCCAAGATAAAAAACGTACAAATTTCACTATAAAGACTATTACAAAAGTTCAAAGTGGAAAAAATCTCCAATTTCACTATAAAAACTACAATAAAGGTTCAAACTTAAAAAAACTCACCAATTTCACATAAAGATCATAGCACAATTTCCAAGTTGAAAAACAAACCAATTTCTCTATAAAAGCCTTTACAAAATTTAAAATTTAAAAGACTCACCAATTTCTCTATAAAAACCATAACAAAAGTTCGAAGTTAAAAATAACCAACCCATTTTCACTATAAAAACCATTACAATATTTCAAAGTGAAATAACTCACCAATTTCACAATAAAGACGATTACAAAAGTTCCAAGTGAAAAAACTCACCAATTTCATTATAAAGACTACAACAGATGTTCCAAGTGAAAAATAAACACAACAATTTTTCTCTAAAGACCGTTACAAAAGTTCAAAGTTAAAAAATTTCCATATTTCCCTATAAAAACCATTTCAAAAGTTCCAAGTGAAAAAGTGACCAACTTCACTATAAAGACCATAACAAAAGTTCAACGTTAAAAAACTCACCAATTTCACTATAAACACCATGAAAATGTTCCAAGTCAAAAAAAACACACCAATTTCACTATAAAAACCATTACAAAAGTTCCAAGTTAAAAAAATCTCCAATTTCTCTGTAAAAACCATAACAAAAGTTCGAAGTTAAAAGCTACCAAATTTCACTATGTAACCATAGCAAAAGTTCCAAGTGAATAAATTCACAAATTTCACTAAAAAAACCATTACGGACGTTCAAAAATAATAAAATAAACTCACCAATTTTACTAGAAAAACCATAACAAAAGTTCCAATTGAAAAAACTCACCAATTTCACTATAAAGACTATAAGAAAAGTTCCTGATGAAAAAAAATCACGAATTTCACTATAAAAATTATAACAAAAGTTCAAAGTTAAAAACTCTCCCAGTTCACTAAAAAGACCATTACAAAATTTCAAAGTAAAAAAACTCACAAATTTCACTACAAAAACCATAACAAATGTGTAAAAGAAAACTCACCAATTTCACTATAATGACCATTACAAAAGTTCCAAGTTAAAATACTTACCAATTTCACTATAAAGACTATTACAAAAGTTCAAAGTGAAAAAACTCTCCAATTTAACTTTAAAGACCACAATAAAGGTTCAAACTTAAAAAAACTCATCGATTTCACATAAAGGTCATAGCACAATTTCCAAGTTGAAAAACAAACCAATTTCTCTGTAAAAGCCTTTATAAAATTTCAAAGTTAAAAAACTCACCAATTTCTCTCTAAAAACCATAACAAAAGTTCAAAGTTAAAAAATGACCCATTTTCACTATAAAAACCATTACAACATTTCAAAGTGAAAAAACTAACCAATTTCACAATAAAGACGATTACAAAAGTTCCAAGTGTAAAAACTCACCAATTTCATTATAAAGACCACAACAGAAATTACAAGTGAAAAATAAACTCACCAATTTCACTATATAACCATTACAAAAGTTCAAAGTTAAAAAACTCACCAATTTTTCTCTAAAGACCGTTAAAAAAGTTCAAAGTTAAAAAATTTCCATATTTCACTATAAAAACCATTCCAAAAGTTCCAAGTGAAAAAAGTGACCAACTTCACTATAAAGACCATAACAAAAGTTCAAAGTTAAAAAACTCACCTATTTCACTATAAACACCATGAAAATGTTCCAAGTCAAAAAACACACCAATTTCACTATAAAGAGCATAAGAAAAGTTCCTGATGAAAAAAAATCAATAATTTTACTATAAAAATTATAACAAAACTTCAAAGTTAAAAATTCTCCTAGTTCACTAAAAAGACCATTACAAAATTTCAAAGTTAAAAAACTCACAAATTTCACTATAAAAACCATAACAAATGTGTAAAAAAAACTTACCAATTTCACTATAATGACCATTACAAAAGATCCAAGATAAATAACGTACAAATTTCACTATAAAGACTATTACAAAAGTTCAAAGTGGAAAAAATCTCCAATTTCACTATAAAAACTACAATAAAGGTTCAAACTTAAAAAAACTCACCAATTTCACATAAAGATCATAGCACAATTTCCAAGTTGAAAAACAAACCAATTTCTCTATAAAAGCCTTTACAAAATTTAAAATTTAAAAGACTCACCAATTTCTCTATAAAAACCATAACAAAAGTTCGAAGTTAAAAATAACCAACCCATTTTCACTATAAAAACCATTACAATATTTCAAAGTGAAATAACTCACCAATTTCACAATAAAGACGATTACAAAAGTTCCAAGTGAAAAAACTCACCAATTTCATTATAAAGACTACAACAGATGTTCCAAGTGAAAAATAAACACAACAATTTTTCTCTAAAGACCGTTACAAAAGTTCAAAGTTAAAAAATTTCCATATTTCCCTATAAAAACCATTTCAAAAGTTCCAAGTGAAAAAGTGACCAACTTCACTATAAAGACCATAACAAAAGTTCAACGTTAAAAAACTCACCAATTTCACTATAAACACCATGAAAATGTTCCAAGTCAAAAAACACACACCAATTTCACTATAAAAACCATTACAAAAGTTCCAAGTTAAGAAAATCTCCAATTTCTCTGTAAAAACCATAACAAAAGTTCGAAGTTAAAAGCTACCAAATTTCACTATGTAACCATAGCAAAAGTTCCAAGTGAATAAATTCACAAATTTCACTAAAAAAACCATTACGGACGTTCAAAAATAATAAAATAAACTCACCAATTTTACTAGAAAAACCATAACAAAAGTTCCAATTGAAAAAACTCACCAATTTCACTATAAAGACTATAAGAAAAGTTCCTGATGAAAAAAAATCACGAATTTCACTATAAAAATTATAACAAAAGTTCAAAGTTAAAAACTCTCCCAGTTCACTAAAAAGACCATTACAAAATTTCAAAGTAAAAAAACTCACAAATTTCACTACAAAAACCATAACAAATGTGTAAAAAAAAACTCACCAATTTCACTATAATGACCATTACAAAAGTTCCAAGTTAAAATACTTACCAATTTCACTATAAAGACTATTACAAAAGTTCAAAGTGAAAAAACTCTCCAATTTAACTTTAAAGACCACAATAAAGGTTCAAACTTAAAAAAACTCATCGATTTCACATAAAGGTCATAGCACAATTTCCAAGTTGAAAAACAAACCAATTTCTCTGTAAAAGCCTTTATAAAATTTCAAAGTTAAAAAACTCACCAATTTCTCTCTAAAAACCATAACAAAAGTTCAAAGTTAAAAAATGACCCATTTTCACTATAAAAACCATTACAACATTTCAAAGTGAAAAAACTAACCAATTTCACAATAAAGACGATTACAAAAGTTCCAAGTGTAAAAACTCACCAATTTCATTATAAAGACCACAACAGAAATTACAAGTGAAAAATAAACTCACCAATTTCACTATATAACCATTACAAAAGTTCAAAGTTAAAAAACTCACCAATTTTTCTCTAAAGACCGTTAAAAAAGTTCAAAGTTAAAAAATTTCCATATTTCACTATAAAAACCATTCCAAAAGTTCCAAGTGAAAAAAGTGACCAACTTCACTATAAAGACCATAACAAAAGTTCAAAGTTAAAAAACTCACCTATTTCACTATAAACACCATGAAAATGTTCCAAGTCAAAAAACACACCAATTTCACTATAAAGAGCATAAGAAAAGTTCCTGATGAAAAAAAATCAATAATTTTACTATAAAAATTATAACAAAACTTCAAAGTTAAAAATTCTCCTAGTTCACTAAAAAGACCATTACAAAATTTCAAAGTTAAAAAACTCACAAATTTCACTATAAAAACCATAACAAATGTGTAAAAAAAACTTACCAATTTCACTATAATGACCATTACAAAAGATCCAAGATAAAAAACGTACAAATTTCACTATAAAGACTATTACAAAAGTTCAAAGTGGAAAAAATCTCCAATTTCACTATAAAAACTACAATAAAGGTTCAAACTTAAAAAAACTCACCAATTTCACATAAAGATCATAGCACAATTTCCAAGTTGAAAAACAAACCAATTTCTCTATAAAAGCCTTTACAAAATTTAAAATTTAAAAGACTCACCAATTTCTCTATAAAAACCATAACAAAAGTTCGAAGTTAAAAATAACCAACCCATTTTCACTATAAAAACCATTACAATATTTCAAAGTGAAATAACTCACCAATTTCACAATAAAGACGATTACAAAAGTTCCAAGTGAAAAAACTCACCAATTTCATTATAAAGACTACAACAGATGTTCCAAGTGAAAAATAAACACAACAATTTTTCTCTAAAGACCGTTACAAAAGTTCAAAGTTAAAAAATTTCCATATTTCCCTATAAAAACCATTTCAAAAGTTCCAAGTGAAAAAGTGACCAACTTCACTATAAAGACCATAACAAAAGTTCAACGTTAAAAAACTCACCAATTTCACTATAAACACCATGAAAATGTTCCAAGTCAAAAAACACACACCAATTTCACTATAAAAACCATTACAAAAGTTCCAAGTTAAGAAAATCTCCAATTTCTCTGTAAAAACCATAACAAAAGTTCGAAGTTAAAAGCTACCAAATTTCACTATGTAACCATAGCAAAAGTTCCAAGTGAATAAATTCACAAATTTCACTAAAAAAACCATTACGGACGTTCAAAAATAATAAAATAAACTCACCAATTTTACTAGAAAAACCATAACAAAAGTTCCAATTGAAAAAACTCACCAATTTCACTATAAAGACTATAAGAAAAGTTCCTGATGAAAAAAAATCACGAATTTCACTATAAAAATTATAACAAAAGTTCAAAGTTAAAAACTCTCCCAGTTCACTAAAAAGACCATTACAAAATTTCAAAGTAAAAAAACTCACAAATTTCACTACAAAAACCATAACAAATGTGTAAAAAAAAACTCACCAATTTCACTATAATGACCATTACAAAAGTTCCAAGTTAAAATACTTACCAATTTCACTATAAAGACTATTACAAAAGTTCAAAGTGAAAAAACTCTCCAATCTAACTTTAAAGACCACAATAAAGGTTCAAACTTAAAAAAAACTCATCGATTTCACATAAAGGTCATAGCACAATTTCCAAGTTGAAAAACAAACCAATTTCTCTGTAAAAGCCTTTATAAAATTTCAAAGTTAAAAAACTCACCAATTTCTCTCTAAAAACCATAACAAAAGTTCAAAGTTAAAAAATGACCCATTTTCACTATAAAAACCATTACAACATTTCAAAGTGAGAAAACTCACCAATTTCACAATAAAGACGATTACAAAAGTTCCAAGTGAAAAAACTCACCAATTTCATTATAAAGACCACAACAGAAGTTCCAAGTGAAAAATAAACTCACCAATTTCACTATATAACCATTACAAAAGTTCAAAGTTAAAAAACTCACCAATTTTTCTCTAAAGACCGTTAAAAAAGTTCAAAGTTAAAAAATTTCCATATTTCACTATAAAAACCATTCCAAAAGTTCCAAGTGAAAAAAGTGACCAACTTCACTATAAAGACCATAACAAAAGTTCAAAGTTAAAAAACTCACCTATTTCACTATAAACACCATGAAAATGTTCCAAGTCAAAAAACACACCAATTTCACTATAAAGAGCATAAGAAAAGTTCCTGATGAAAAAAAATCAATAATTTTACTATAAAAATTATAACAAAACTTCAAAGTTAAAAATTCTCCTAGTTCACTAAAAAGACCATTACAAAATTTCAAAGTTAAAAAACTCACAAATTTCACTATAAAAACCATAACAAATGTGTAAAAAAAACTTACCAATTTCACTATAATGACCATTACAAAAGATCCAAGATAAATAACGTACAAATTTCACTATAAAGACTATTACAAAAGTTCAAAGTGGAAAAAATCTCCAATTTCACTATAAAAACTACAATAAAGGTTCAAACTTAAAAAAACTCACCAATTTCACATAAAGATCATAGCACAATTTCCAAGTTGAAAAACAAACCAATTTCTCTATAAAAGCCTTTACAAAATTTAAAATTTAAAAGACTCACCAATTTCTCTATAAAAACCATAACAAAAGTTCGAAGTTAAAAATAACCAACCCATTTTCACTATAAAAACCATTACAATATTTCAAAGTGAAATAACTCACCAATTTCACAATAAAGACGATTACAAAAGTTCCAAGTGAAAAAACTCACCAATTTCATTATAAAGACTACAACAGAAGTTCCAAGTGAAAAATAAACACAACAATTTTTCTCTAAAGACCGTTACAAAAGTTCAAAGTTAAAAAATTTCCATATTTCCCTATAAAAACCATTTCAAAAGTTCCAAGTGAAAAAGTGACCAACTTCACTATAAAGACCATAACAAAAGTTCAACGTTAAAAAACTCACCAATTTCACTATAAACACCATGAAAATGTTCCAAGTCAAAAAAAACACACCAATTTCACTATAAAAACCATTACAAAAGTTCCAAGTTAAAAAAATCTCCAATTTCTCTGTAAAAACCATAACAAAAGTTCGAAGTTAAAAGCTACCAAATTTCACTATGTAACCATAGCAAAAGTTCCAAGTGAATAAATTCACAAATTTCACTAAAAAAACCATTACGGACGTTCAAAAATAATAAAATAAACTCACCAATTTTACTAGAAAAACCATAACAAAAGTTCCAATTGAAAAAACTCACCAATTTCACTATAAAGACTATAAGAAAAGTTCCTGATGAAAAAAAATCACGAATTTCACTATAAAAATTATAACAAAAGTTCAAAGTTAAAAACTCTCCCAGTTCACTAAAAAGACCATTACAAAATTTCAAAGTAAAAAAACTCACAAATTTCACTACAAAAACCATAACAAATGTGTAAAAGAAAACTCACCAATTTCACTATAATGACCATTACAAAAGTTCCAAGTTAAAATACTTACCAATTTCACTATAAAGACTATTACAAAAGTTCAAAGTGAAAAAACTCTCCAATTTAACTTTAAAGACCACAATAAAGGTTCAAACTTAAAAAAACTCATCGATTTCACATAAAGGTCATAGCACAATTTCCAAGTTGAAAAACAAACCAATTTCTCTGTAAAAGCCTTTATAAAATTTCAAAGTTAAAAAACTCACCAATTTCTCTCTAAAAACCATAACAAAAGTTCAAAGTTAAAAAATGACCCATTTTCACTATAAAAACCATTACAACATTTCAAAGTGAGAAAACTCACCAATTTCACAATAAAGACGATTACAAAAGTTCCAAGTGAAAAAACTCACCAATTTCATTATAAAGACCACAACAGAAGTTCCAAGTGAAAAATAAACTCACCAATTTCACTATATAACCATTACAAAAGTTCAAAGTTAAAAAACTCACCAATTTTTCTCTAAAGACCGTTAAAAAAGTTCAAAGTTAAAAAATTTCCATATTTCACTATAAAAACCATTCCAAAAGTTCCAAGTGAAAAAAGTGACCAACTTCACTATAAAGACCATAACAAAAGTTCAAAGTTAAAAAACTCACCTATTTCACTATAAACACCATGAAAATGTTCCAAGTCAAAAAACACACCAATTTCACTATAAAGAGCATAAGAAAAGTTCCTGATGAAAAAAAATCAATAATTTTACTATAAAAATTATAACAAAACTTCAAAGTTAAAAATTCTCCTAGTTCACTAAAAAGACCATTACAAAATTTCAAAGTTAAAAAACTCACAAATTTCACTATAAAAACCATAACAAATGTGTAAAAAAAACTTACCAATTTCACTATAATGACCATTACAAAAGATCCAAGATAAATAACGTACAAATTTCACTATAAAGACTATTACAAAAGTTCAAAGTGGAAAAAATCTCCAATTTCACTATAAAAACTACAATAAAGGTTCAAACTTAAAAAAACTCACCAATTTCACATAAAGATCATAGCACAATTTCCAAGTTGAAAAACAAACCAATTTCTCTATAAAAGCCTTTACAAAATTTAAAATTTAAAAGACTCACCAATTTCTCTATAAAAACCATAACAAAAGTTCGAAGTTAAAAATAACCAACCCATTTTCACTATAAAAACCATTACAATATTTCAAAGTGAAATAACTCACCAATTTCACAATAAAGACGATTACAAAAGTTCCAAGTGAAAAAACTCACCAATTTCATTATAAAGACTACAACAGATGTTCCAAGTGAAAAATAAACACAACAATTTTTCTCTAAAGACCGTTACAAAAGTTCAAAGTTAAAAAATTTCCATATTTCCCTATAAAAACCATTTCAAAAATTCCAAGTGAAAAAGTGACCAACTTCACTATAAAGACCATAACAAAAGTTCAACGTTAAAAAACTCACCAATTTCACTATAAACACCATGAAAATGTTCCAAGTCAAAAAAAACACACCAATTTCACTATAAAAACCATTACAAAAGTTCCAAGTTAAAAAAATCTCCAATTTCTCTGTAAAAACCATAACAAAAGTTCGAAGTTAAAAGCTACCAAATTTCACTATGTAACCATAGCAAAAGTTCCAAGTGAATAAATTCACAAATTTCACTAAAAAAACCATTACGGACGTTCAAAAATAATAAAATAAACTCACCAATTTTACTAGAAAAACCATAACAAAAGTTCCAATTGAAAAAACTCACCAATTTCACTATAAAGACTATAAGAAAAGTTCCTGATGAAAAAAAATCACGAATTTCACTATAAAAATTATAACAAAAGTTCAAAGTTAAAAACTCTCCCAGTTCACTAAAAAGACCATTACAAAATTTCAAAGTAAAAAAACTCACAAATTTCACTACAAAAACCATAACAAATGTGTAAAAAAAACTCACCAATTTCACTATAATGACCATTACAAAAGTTCCAAGTTAAAATACTTACCAATTTCACTATAAAGACTATTACAAAAGTTCAAAGTGAAAAAACTCTCCAATTTAACTTTAAAGACCACAATAAAGGTTCAAACTTAAAAAAACTCATCGATTTCACATAAAGGTCATAGCACAATTTCCAAGTTGAAAAACAAACCAATTTCTCTGTAAAAGCCTTTATAAAATTTCAAAGTTAAAAAACTCACCAATTTCTCTCTAAAAACCATAACAAAAGTTCAAAGTTAAAAAATGACCCATTTTCACTATAAAAACCATTACAACATTTCAAAGTGAGAAAACTCACCAATTTCACAATAAAGACGATTACAAAAGTTCCAAGTGAAAAAACTCACCAATTTCATTAAAAAGACCACAACAGAAGTTCCAAGTGAAAAATAAACTCAACAATTTTTCTCTAAAGACCGTTACAAAAGTTCAAATTTAAAAAATTTCAATATTTCACTATAAAAACCATTTCAAAAGTTCCAAGTGAAAAAGTGACCAACTTCACTATAAAGACCATAACAAAAGTTCAACGTTAAAAAACTCACCAATTTCACTATAAACACCATGAAAATGTTCCAAGTCAAAAAAACACACCAATTTCACTATAAAAACTATTACAAAAGTTCCTAGTTAAAAAAATCTCCAATTTCTCTGTAAAAACCATTATAAAAGTTCGAAGTTAAAAGCTTTCAAATTTTACTATGTAACCATAGCAAAAGTTCCAAGTGAATAAACTCACAAATTTCACTAACAAAACCATTACGGAGGTTCAAAAATAATAAAATAAACTCACCAATTTTACTAGAAAAACCCTAACAAAAGTTCCAATTGAAAAAACTCACCAATTTCACTATAAAGACTATAAGAAAAGTTCCTGATGAAAAACAAAAATCACGAATTTCACTATAAAAATTATAACAAAAGTTCAAAGTTAAAAACTCTCCCAGTTCACTAAAAAGACCATTACAAAATTTCAAAGTTAAAAAACTCACAAATTTCACTATAAAAACCATAACAAATGTGTAAAAAAAAACTCACCAATTTCACTATAATGACCATTACATATGTTCCAAGTTAAAAAACTTACCAATTTCACTATAAAGACTATTACAAAAGTTCAAAGTGAAAAAACTCTCCAATTTAACTTTAAAGACCACAATAAAGGTTCAAACTTAAAAAAAACTCATCAATTTCACATAAAGGTCATAACACAATTTCCAAGTTGAAAAACAAACAAATTTCTCTGTAAAAGCCTTTATAAAATTTCAAAGTTAAAAAACTCACCATTTTCTCTCTAAAAACCATAACAAAAGTTCAAAGTTAAAAAATGACCCATTTTCACTATAAAAACCATTAAAACATTTCAAAGTGAAAAAACTAACCAATTTCACAATAAAGACGATTACAAAAGTTCCAAGTGTAGAAACTCACCAATTTCATTATAAAGACCACAACAGAAATTCCAAGTGAAAAATAAACTCACCAATTTCACTATATAATCATTACAAAAGTTCAAAGTTAAAAAACTCACCAATTTTTCTCTAAAGACCGTTAAAAAAGTTCAAAGTTAAAAAATTTCCATATTTCACTATAAAAACCATTCCAAAAGTTCCAATTGAAAAAAGTGACCAACTTCACTATAAAGACCATAACAAAAGTTCAAAGTTAAAAAACTCACCAATTTCACTATAAACACCATGAAAATGTTCCAAGTCAAAAAATACACCAATTTCACTATAAAGACCATAAGAAAAGTTCCTGATGAAAAAAAATCAATAATTTTACTGTAAAAATTATAACAAAACTTCAAAGTTAAAAATTCTCCTAGTTCACTAAAAAGACCATTACAAAATTTCAAAGTTAAAAAACTCACAAATTTCACTATAAAAACCATAACAAATGTGTAAAAAAAACTTACCAATTTCACTATAATGACCATTACAAAAGATCCAAGATAAAAAACGTACAAATTTCACTATAAAGACTATTACAAAAGTTCAAAGTGGAAAAACTCTCCAATTTCACTATAAAAACTACAATAAAGATTCAAACTTAAAAAAACTCACCAATTTCACATAAAGATCATAGCACAATTTCCAAGTTGGAAAACAAACCAATTTCTCTATAAAAGCCTTTACAAAATTTCAAATTTAAAAGACTCACCAATTTCTCTCTAAAAACCATAACAAAAGTTCGAAGTTAAAAATAACCAACCCATTTTCACTATAAAAACCATTACAATATTTCAAAGTGAAATAACTCACCAATTTCACAATAAAGACGATTACAAAAGTTCCAAGTGAAAAAACTCACCAATTTCATTATAAAGACTACAACAGATGTTCCAAGTGAAAAATAAACTCAACAATTTTTCTCTAAAGACCGTTACAAAAGTTCAAAGTTAAAAAATTTCCATATTTCCCTATAAAAACCATTTCAAAAGTTCCAAGTGAAAAAGTGACCAACTTCACTATAAAGACCATAACAAAAGTTCAACGTTAAAAAACTCACCAATTTCACTATAAACACCATGAAAATGTTCCAAGTAAAAAAAAACACACCAATTTCACTATAAAAACCATTACAAAAGTTCCAAGTTAAAAAAATCTCCAATTTCTCTGTAAAAACAATAACAAAAGTTAGAAGTTAAAAGCTACCAAATTTCACTATGTAACCATAGCAAAAGTTCCAAGTGAATAAACTCACAAATTTCACTAAAAAAACCATTACGGACGTTCAAAAATAATAAAATAAACTCACCAATTTTACTAGAAAAACCATAACAAAAGTTCCAATTGAAAAAACTCACCAATTTCACTATAAAGACTATAAGAAAAGTTCCTGAGGAAAAAAAATCACGATTTTCACTATAAAAATTATAACAAAAGTTCAAAGTTAAAAACTGTCCCAGTTCACTAAAAAGACCATTACAAAATTTCAAAGTAAAAAAACTCACAAATTTCACTACAAAAACCATAACAAATGTGTAAAAAAAACTCACCAATTTCACTATAATGACCATTACAAAAGTTCCAAGTTAAAATACTTTCCAATTTCACTATAAAGACTATTACAAAAGTTCAAAGTGAAAAAACTCTCCAATTTAACTTTAAAGACCACAATAAAGGTTCAAACTTAAAAAAACTCATCGATTTCACATAAAGGTCATAGCACAATTTCCAAGTTGAAAAACAAACCAATTTCTCTGTAAAAGCCTTTATAAAATTTCAAAGTTAAAAAACTCACCAATTTCTCTCTAAAAACCATAACAAAAGTTCAAAGTTAAAAAATGACCCATTTTCACTATAAAAACCATTACAACATTTCAAAGTGAGAAAACTCACCAATTTCACAATAAAGACGATTACAAAAGTTCCAAGTGAAAAAACTCGCCAATTTCATTATAAAGACCACAACAGAAATTCCAAGTGAAAAATAAACTCACCAATTTCACTATATAACCATTACAAAAGTTCAAAGTTAAAAAACTCACCAATTTTTCTCTAAAGACCGTTACAAATGTTCAAAGTTAAAAAATTTCCATATTTCACTATAAAAACAATTCCAAAATTTCCAAGTGAAAAAAGTGACCAACTTCACTATAAAGACCATAACAAAAGTTCAAAGTTAAAAAAAACTCACCAATTTCACTATAAACACCATGAAAATGTTCCAAGTCAAAAAACACATCAATTTCACTATAAAAACCATTACAAAAGTTCCAAGTTAAAAAATTCTCCAATTTCTCTATAAAAACCATAACAAAAGTTCGAAGTTAAAAGGTTCCAAATTTCACTATAAAACCATAGCAAAAGTCCCATGTGAATAAGCTCACAAATTTCACTAAAAAAACCATTACAGAAGTTTAAAAATAATAAAAAAAACTCACCAATTTTACTAGCAAAACCAAAACAAAAGTTCCAATTGAAAAAACTTACCAATTTCACTATAAAAACCATAAGAAAAGTTCCTGATGAAAAAAAAATCACGAATTTCACTATAAAAATTATAACAAAACTTCAAAGTTAAAAATTCTCCTAGTTCCCTAAAAAGGTCATTACAAAATTTCAAAGTTAAAAAACTCACAAATTTCACTATAAAAACCATAACAAATGTGTAAAAAAAACTCACCAATTTCACTATAATGACCATTACAAAAGTTCCAAGTTAAAAAACTTACAAATTTCACTATAAAGACTATTACAAAAGTTCAAAGTGAAAAAACTCTCCAATTTCACTATAAAAACCACAATAAAGATTCAAACTTAAAAAAAAACTCACCAATTTCACATAAAGATCATAGCACAATTTCCAAGTTGAAAAACAAACCAATTTCTCTATAAAAGCCTTTACAAAATTTCAAAGTTAAAAAACTCACCAATTTCTCTCTAAAAACCATAACAAAAGTTCAAAGTTAAAAAAATATCCATTTTCACTATAAAAACCATTACAATATTTCAAAGTGAAAAAACTCTCCAATTTCACAATAAAGACGATTACAAAAGTTCCAAGTGAAAAAACTCACCAATTTCATTATAAAGACCACAACAGAAGTTCCAAGTGAAAAATAAACTCACCAATTTTTCTCTAAAGACCGTTACAAAAGTTCAAAGTTGAAAAATTCACATATTTTACTATAAAAACCATTTCAAAAGTACCAACTGAAAAAGTGACCAAATTCACTATAAAGACCATAACAAAAGTTCAAAGTTAAAAAACTCACCAATTTCACTATAAACACCATGAAAATGTTCCAAGTTAAAAAACACACCAATTTCACTATAAAAACCATTACAAAAGTTCCAAGTTAAAAAAATCTCCAATTTCTATAAAAACCATAACAAAAGTTCAAAGTTAAAAGCTTCCAAATTTCACTATAAAACCATAGCAAAAGTTCCATGTGAATAAGCTCACAAATTTCACTAAAAAAAACCATTACAGACGTTCAAAAATAATAAAAAAAAACTCACCAATTTTACTAGCAAAACCATAACAAAAGTTCCAATTGAAAAAACTCACCAATTTCACTATAAAAAACAATAAGAAAAGTTCCTGATGAAAAAAAATCACGATTTTCACTATTAAAAATTATAACAAAACTTCAAAGTTAAAAATTCTCCTAGTTCACTAAAAAGACCATTACAAAATTTCAAAGTTAAAAAACTCACAAATTTCACTATAAAACCCATACCAAATGTGTAAAAAAAACTCACCAATTTCACTATAATGACCATTACAAAAGTTCCAAGTTAAAAAACTTACAAATTTCACTATAAAGACTACTACAAAAGTTCAAAGTGAAAAAACTCTCCAATTTCACTATAAAAACCACAATAAAGATTCAAACTTAAAAAAAAAAACTCACCAATTTCACATAAAGATCATAGCACAATTTCCAAGTTGAAAAACAAACCAATTTCTCTATAAAAGCCTTTACAAAATTTCAAAGTTAAAAAACTCACCAATTTCTCTCTAAAAACCATAATAAAAGTTCAAAGTTAAAAAAATACCCATTTTCACTATAAAAACCATTACAATATTTCAAAGTGAAAAAAGTCTCCAATTTCACAATAAAGACGATTACAAAAGTTCCAAGTGAAAAAACTCACCAATTTCATTATAAAGACCACAACAGAAGTTCCAAGTGAAAAATAAACTCACCAATTTTTCTCTAAAGACCGTTACAAAAGTTCAAAGTTGAAAAATTCCCATATTTCACTATAAAAACCATTTCAAAAGTACCAAGTGAAAAAGTGAGCAAATTCACTATAAAGACCATAACAAAAGTTCAAAGTTAAAAAACTCACCAATTTCACTATAAACACCATGAAAATGTTCCAAGTCAAAAAACACACCAATTTCACTATAAAAACCATTACAAAAGTTCCAAGTTAAAAAAATCTCCAATTTCTCTATAAAAACCATAACAAAATTTCCAAGTTAAAAGCTACCAAATTTCACTATGTAACCATAGCAAAAGTTCCAAGTGAATAAACTCACAAATTTCACTAAAAAAACCATTACGGACGTTCAAAAATAATAAAATAAACTCACCAATTTTACTAGAAAAACCATAACAAAAGTTCCAATTGAAAAAACTCACCAATTTCACTATAAAGACTATAAGAAAAGTTCCTGAGGAAAAAAAATCACGATTTTCACTATAAAAATTATAACAAAAGTTCAAAGTTAAAAACTGTCCCAGTTCACTAAAAAGACCATTACAAAATTTCAAAGTAAAAAAACTCACAAATTTCACTACAAAAACCATAACAAATGTGTAAAAAAAACTCACCAATTTCACTATAATGACCATTACAAAAGTTCCAAGTTAAAATACTTTCCAATTTCACTATAAAGACTATTACAAAAGTTCAAAGTGAAAAAACTCTCCAATTTAACTTTAAAGACCACAATAAAGGTTCAAACTTAAAAAAACTCATCGATTTCACATAAAGGTCATAGCACAATTTCCAAGTTGAAAAACAAACCAATTTCTCTGTAAAAGCCTTTATAAAATTTCAAAGTTAAAAAACTCACCAATTTCTCTCTAAAAACCATAACAAAAGTTCAAAGTTAAAAAATGACCCATTTTCACTATAAAAACCATTACAACATTTCAAAGTGAGAAAACTCACCAATTTCACAATAAAGACGATTACAAAAGTTCCAAGTGAAAAAACTCGCCAATTTCATTATAAAGACCACAACAGAAATTCCAAGTGAAAAATAAACTCACCAATTTCACTATATAACCATTACAAAAGTTCAAAGTTAAAAAACTCACCAATTTTTCTCTAAAGACCGTTACAAATGTTCAAAGTTAAAAAATTTCCATATTTCACTATAAAAACAATTCCAAAATTTCCAAGTGAAAAAAGTGACCAACTTCACTATAAAGACCATAACAAAAGTTCAAAGTTAAAAAAACTCACCAATTTCACTATAAACACCATGAAAATGTTCCAAGTCAAAAAACACATCAATTTCACTATAAAAACCATTACAAAAGTTCCAAGTTAAAAAATTCTCCAATTTCTCTATAAAAACCATAACAAAAGTTCGAAGTTAAAAGGTTCCAAATTTCACTATAAAACCATAGCAAAAGTCCCATGTGAATAAGCTCACAAATTTCACTAAAAAAACCATTACAGAAGTTTAAAAATAATAAAAAAAACTCACCAATTTTACTAGCAAAACCAAAACAAAAGTTCCAATTGAAAAAACTTACCAATTTCACTATAAAAAACCATAAGAAAAGTTCCTGATGAAAAAAAAATCACGAATTTCACTATAAAAATTATAACAAAACTTCAAAGTTAAAAATTCTCCTAGTTCCCTAAAAAGGTCATTACAAAATTTCAAAGTTAAAAAACTCACAAATTTCACTATAAAAACCATAACAAATGTGTAAAAAAAACTCACCAATTTCACTATAATGACCATTACAAAAGTTCCAAGTTAAAAAACTTACAAATTTCACTATAAAGACTATTACAAAAGTTCAAAGTGAAAAAACTCTCCAATTTCACTATAAAAACCACAATAAAGATTCAAACTTAAAAAAAAACTCACCAATTTCACATAAAGATCATAGCACAATTTCCAAGTTGAAAAACAAACCAATTTCTCTATAAAAGCCTTTACAAAATTTCAAAGTTAAAAAACTCACCAATTTCTCTCTAAAAACCATAACAAAAGTTCAAAGTTAAAAAAATATCCATTTTCACTATAAAAACCATTACAATATTTCAAAGTGAAAAAACTCTCCAATTTCACAATAAAGACGATTACAAAAGTTCCAAGTGAAAAAACTCACCAATTTCATTATAAAGACCACAACAGAAGTTCCAAGTGAAAAATAAACTCACTAATTTTTCTCTAAAGACCGTTACAAAAGTTCAAAGTTGAAAAATTCACATATTTTACTATAAAAACCATTTCAAAAGTACCAACTGAAAAAGTGACCAAATTCACTATAAAGACCATAACAAAAGTTCAAAGTTAAAAAACTCACCAATTTCACTATAAACACCATGAAAATGTTCCAAGTTAAAAAACACACCAATTTCACTATAAAAACCATTACAAAAGTTCCAAGTTAAAAAAATCTCCAATTTCTATAAAAACCATAACAAAAGTTCAAAGTTAAAAGCTTCCAAATTTCACTATAAAACCATAGCAAAAGTTCCATGTGAATAAGCTCACAAATTTCACTAAAAAAACCATTACAGACGTTCAAAAATAATAAAAAAAAACTCACCAATTTTACTAGCAAAACCATAACAAAAGTTCCAATTGAAAAAACTCACCAATTTCACTATAAAAACAATAAGAAAAGTTCCTGATGAAAAAAAATCACGATTTTCACTATTAAAAATTATAACAAAACTTCAAAGTTAAAAATTCTCCTAGTTCACTAAAAAGACCATTACAAAATTTCAAAGTTAAAAAACTCACAAATTTCACTATAAAACCCATACCAAATGTGTAAAAAAAACTCACCAATTTCACTATAATGACCATTACAAAAGTTCCAAGTTAAAAAACTTACAAATTTCACTATAAAGACTACTACAAAAGTTCAAAGTGAAAAAACTCTCCAATTTCACTATAAAAACCACAATAAAGATTCAAACTTAAAAAAAAAAACTCACCAATTTCACATAAAGATCATAGCACAATTTCCAAGTTGAAAAACAAACCAATTTCTCTATAAAAGCCTTTACAAAATTTCAAAGTTAAAAAACTCACCAATTTCTCTCTAAAAACCATAATAAAAGTTCAAAGTTAAAAAAATACCCATTTTCACTATAAAAACCATTACAATATTTCAAAGTGAAAAAAGTCTCCAATTTCACAATAAAGACGATTACAAAAGTTCCAAGTGAAAAAACTCACCAATTTCATTATAAAGACCACAACAGAAGTTCCAAGTGAAAAATAAACTCACCAATTTTTCTCTAAAGACCGTTACAAAAGTTCAAAGTTGAAAAATTCCCATATTTCACTATAAAAACCATTTCAAAAGTACCAAGTGAAAAAGTGAGCAAATTCACTATAAAGACCATAACAAAAGTTCAAAGTTAAAAAACTCACCAATTTCACTATAAACACCATGAAAATGTTCCAAGTCAAAAAACACACCAATTTCACTATAAAAACCATTACAAAAGTTCCAAGTTAAAAAAATCTCCAATTTCTCTATAAAAACCATAACAAAATTTCCAAGTTAAAAGCTACCAAATTTCACTATGTAACCATAGCAAAAGTTCCAAGTGAATAAACTCACAAATTTCACTAAAAAAACCATTACGGACGTTCAAAAATAATAAAATAAACTCACCAATTTTACTAGAAAAACCATAACAAAAGTTCCAATTGAAAAAACTCACCAATTTCACTATAAAGACTATAAGAAAAGTTCCTGAGGAAAAAAAATCACGATTTTCACTATAAAAATTATAACAAAAGTTCAAAGTTAAAAACTGTCCCAGTTCACTAAAAAGACCATTACAAAATTTCAAAGTAAAAAAACTCACAAATTTCACTACAAAAACCATAACAAATGTGTAAAAAAAACTCACCAATTTCACTATAATGACCATTACAAAAGTTCCAAGTTAAAATACTTTCCAATTTCACTATAAAGACTATTACAAAAGTTCAAAGTGAAAAAACTCTCCAATTTAACTTTAAAGACCACAATAAAGGTTCAAACTTAAAAAAACTCATCGATTTCACATAAAGGTCATAGCACAATTTCCAAGTTGAAAAACAAACCAATTTCTCTGTAAAAGCCTTTATAAAATTTCAAAGTTAAAAAACTCACCAATTTCTCTCTAAAAACCATAACAAAAGTTCAAAGTTAAAAAATGACCCATTTTCACTATAAAAACCATTACAACATTTCAAAGTGAGAAAACTCACCAATTTCACAATAAAGACGATTACAAAAGTTCCAAGTGAAAAAACTCGCCAATTTCATTATAAAGACCACAACAGAAATTCCAAGTGAAAAATAAACTCACCAATTTCACTATATAACCATTACAAAAGTTCAAAGTTAAAAAACTCACCAATTTTTCTCTAAAGACCGTTACAAATGTTCAAAGTTAAAAAATTTCCATATTTCACTATAAAAACAATTCCAAAATTTCCAAGTGAAAAAAGTGACCAACTTCACTATAAAGACCATAACAAAAGTTCAAAGTTAAAAAAACTCACCAATTTCACTATAAACACCATGAAAATGTTCCAAGTCAAAAAACACATCAATTTCACTATAAAAACCATTACAAAAGTTCCAAGTTAAAAAATTCTCCAATTTCTCTATAAAAACCATAACAAAAGTTCGAAGTTAAAAGGTTCCAAATTTCACTATAAAACCATAGCAAAAGTCCCATGTGAATAAGCTCACAAATTTCACTAAAAAAACCATTACAGAAGTTTAAAAATAATAAAAAAAACTCACCAATTTTACTAGCAAAACCAAAACAAAAGTTCCAATTGAAAAAACTTACCAATTTCACTATAAAAACCATAAGAAAAGTTCCTGATGAAAAAAAAATCACGAATTTCACTATAAAAATTATAACAAAACTTCAAAGTTAAAAATTCTCCTAGTTCCCTAAAAAGGTCATTACAAAATTTCAAAGTTAAAAAACTCACAAATTTCACTATAAAAACCATAACAAATGTGTAAAAAAAACTCACCAATTTCACTATAATGACCATTACAAAAGTTCCAAGTTAAAAAACTTACAAATTTCACTATAAAGACTATTACAAAAGTTCAAAGTGAAAAAACTCTCCAATTTCACTATAAAAACCACAATAAAGATTCAAACTTAAAAAAAAACTCACCAATTTCACATAAAGATCATAGCACAATTTCCAAGTTGAAAAACAAACCAATTTCTCTATAAAAGCCTTTACAAAATTTCAAAGTTAAAAAACTCACCAATTTCTCTCTAAAAACCATAACAAAAGTTCAAAGTTAAAAAAATATCCATTTTCACTATAAAAACCATTACAATATTTCAAAGTGAAAAAACTCTCCAATTTCACAATAAAGACGATTACAAAAGTTCCAAGTGAAAAAACTCACCAATTTCATTATAAAGACCACAACAGAAGTTCCAAGTGAAAAATAAACTCACCAATTTTTCTCTAAAGACCGTTACAAAAGTTCAAAGTTGAAAAATTCACATATTTTACTATAAAAACCATTTCAAAAGTACCAACTGAAAAAGTGACCAAATTCACTATAAAGACCATAACAAAAGTTCAAAGTTAAAAAACTCACCAATTTCACTATAAACACCATGAAAATGTTCCAAGTTAAAAAACACACCAATTTCACTATAAAAACCATTACAAAAGTTCCAAGTTAAAAAAATCTCCAATTTCTATAAAAACCATAACAAAAGTTCAAAGTTAAAAGCTTCCAAATTTCACTATAAAACCATAGCAAAAGTTCCATGTGAATAAGCTCACAAATTTCACTAAAAAAACCATTACAGACGTTCAAAAATAATAAAAAAAAACTCACCAATTTTACTAGCAAAACCATAACAAAAGTTCCAATTGAAAAAACTCACCAATTTCACTATAAAAACAATAAGAAAAGTTCCTGATGAAAAAAAATCACGATTTTCACTATTAAAAATTATAACAAAACTTCAAAGTTAAAAATTCTCCTAGTTCACTAAAAAGACCATTACAAAATTTCAAAGTTAAAAAACTCACAAATTTCACTATAAAACCCATACCAAATGTGTAAAAAAAACTCACCAATTTCACTATAATGACCATTACAAAAGTTCCAAGTTAAAAAACTTACAAATTTCACTATAAAGACTACTACAAAAGTTCAAAGTGAAAAAACTCTCCAATTTCACTATAAAAACCACAATAAAGATTCAAACTTAAAAAAAAAAACTCACCAATTTCATATAAAGATCATAGCACAATTTCCAAGTTGAAAAACAAACCAATTTCTCTATAAAAGCCTTTACAAAATTTCAAAGTTAAAAAACTCACCAATTTCTCTCTAAAAACCATAATAAAAGTTCAAAGTTAAAAAAATACCCATTTTCACTATAAAAACCATTACAATATTTCAAAGTGAAAAAAGTCTCCAATTTCACAATAAAGACGATTACAAAAGTTCCAAGTGAAAAAACTCACCAATTTCATTATAAAGACCACAACAGAAGTTCCAAGTGAAAAATAAACTCACCAATTTTTCTCTAAAGACCGTTACAAAAGTTCAAAGTTGAAAAATTCCCATATTTCACTATAAAAACCATTTCAAAAGTACCAAGTGAAAAAGTGAGCAAATTCACTATAAAGACCATAACAAAAGTTCAAAGTTAAAAAACTCACCAATTTCACTATAAACACCATGAAAATGTTCCAAGTCAAAAAACACACCAATTTCACTATAAAAACCATTACAAAAGTTCCAAGTTAAAAAAATCTCCAATTTCTCTATAAAAACCATAACAAAATTTCCAAGTTAAAAGCTACCAAATTTCACTATGTAACCATAGCAAAAGTTCCAAGTGAATAAACTCACAAATTTCACTAAAAAAACCATTATGGACGTTCAAAAATAATAAAATAAACTCACCAATTTTACTAGAAAAACCATAACAAAAGTTCCAATTGAAAAAACTCACCAATTTCACTATAAAGACCATAAGAAAAGTGCCTGATGAAAAAAAAAATCACGAATTTCACTATAAAAATTATAACAAAAGTTCAAAGTTAAAAACTCTCCCAGTTCACTAAAAAGACCATTACAAAATTTCAAAGTTAAAAAACTCACATATTTCACTACAAAAACCATAACAAATGTGTAAAAAAAATCTCACCAATTTCACTATAATGACCATTACAAAAGTTCCAAGTTAAAATACTTACCAATTTCACTATAAAGACTATTACAAAAGTTCAAAGTGAAAAAACTCTCCAATTTAACTTTAAAGACCACAATAAAGGTTCAAACTTAAAAAAACTCACCAATTTCACATAAAGGTCATAGCACAATTTTCAAATTGAAAAACAAACCAATTTCTCTGTAAATGCCTTTATAAAATTTCAAAGTAAAAAAACTCACCAATTTCTCTCTAAAAACCATTACAAAAGTTCAAACTTTAAAAATTACCCATTTTCACAAAAAAACCATTACAACATTTCAAAGTGAGAAAACTCACCAATTTCACAATAAAGACGATTACAAAAGTTCCAAGTGAAAAAACTCGTCAATTTCATTATAAAGACCACAACAGAAGTTCCAAGTGAAAAATAAACTCACCAATTTCACTATATAACCATTACAAAAGTTCAAAGTTAAAAAACTCACCAATTTTTCTCTAAAGACCGTTACAAATGTTCAAAGTTAAAAAATTTCCATATTCCACTATAAAAACCATTTCAAAAGTTCCAAGTGAAAAAAGTGACCAACTTCACTATAAAGACCATAACAAAAGTTCAAAGTTAAAAAACTCACCAATTTCACTATAAACACCATGAAAATGTTCCAAGTCAAAAAACACACCAATTTCACTATAAAAACCATTACAAAAGTTCCAAGTTAAAAAAATCTCCAATTTCTCTATAAAAACCATAACAAAAGTTCGAAGTTAAAAGCTTCCAAATTTCACTATAAAACCATAGCAAAAGTTCCATGTGAATAAACTCACAAATTTCACTAAAAAACCATTACAGACGTTCAAAAATAATAAAAAAAAACTCACCAATTTTACTAGCAAAACCATAACAAAAGTTCCAATTGAAAAAACTCATCAATTTCACTACAAAAACCATAAGAAAAGTTCCTGATGAAAAAAAATCACGAATTTCACTATAAAAATTATAACAAAACTTCAAAGTTAAAAATTCTCCTAGTTCCCTAAAAAGACCATTACAAAATTTCAAAGTTAAAAAACTCACAAATTTTACTATAAAAACCATAACAAATATGTAAAAAAAACTCACCAATTTCACTATAATGACCATTACAAAAGTTCCAAGTTAAAAAACTTACAAATTTCACTATAAAGACTATTACAAAAGTTCAAAGTCAAAAAACTCTCCAATTTCACTATAAAAACCACAATAAAGATTCAAACTTAAAAAAAAAACTCACCAATTTCACATAAAGGTCATAGCACAATTTTCAAGTTGAAAAATAAACCAATTTCTCTGTAAATGCCTTTATAAAATTTCAAAGTTAAAAAACTCACCAATTTCTCTCTAAAAACCATAACAAAAGTTCAAAGTTAAAAAATTACCCATTTTCACAAAAAAACCATTACAACATTTCAAAGTGAGAAAACTCACCAATTTCACAATAAAGACGATTACAAAAGTTCCAAGTGAAAAAACTCGCCAATTTCATTATAAAGACCACAACAGAAGTTCCAAGTGAAAAATAAACTCACCAATTTCACTATATAACCATTACAAAAGTTCATAGTTAAAAAACTCACCAATTTTTCTCTAAAGACCGTTACAAATGTTCAAAGTTAAAAATTTTCCATATTCCACTATAAAAACCATTTCAAAAGTTCCAAGTGAAAAAAGTGACCAACTTCACTATAAAGACCATAACAAAAGTTCAAAGTTAAAAAACTCACCAATTTCACTATAAACACCATGAAAATGTTTCAAGTCAAAAAACACACCAATTTCACTATAAAAACCATTACAAAAGTTCCAAGTTAAAAAAATCTCCAATTTCTCTATAAAAACCATAACAAAAGTTCGAAGTTAAAAGCTTCCAAATTTCACTATAAAACCATAGCAAAAGTTCCATGTGAATAAACTCACAAATTTCACTAAAAAAACCATTACAGACGTTCAAAAATAATAAAAAAAAACTCACCAATTTTACTAGCAAAACCATAACAAAAGTTCCAATTGAAAAAACTCACCAATTTCACTACAAAAACCATAAGAAAAGTTCCTGATGAAAAAAATTCACGAATTTCACTATAAAAATTATAACAAAACTTCAAAGTTAAAAATTCTCCTAGTTCACTAAAAAGACCATTACAAAATTTCAAAGTTAAAAAACTCACAAATTTCACTATAAAAACCATAACAAATGTGTAAAAAAAACTCACCAATTTCACTATAATGACCATTACAAAAGTTCCAAGTTAAAAAACTTACAAATTTCACTATAAAGACTATTACAAAAGTTCAAAGTGAAAAAACTCTCCAATTTCACCATAAAAACCACAATAAAGGTTCAAACTTAAGAAAAACTCACCAATTTCACATAAAAATCATAGCACAATTTCCAAGTTGAAAAACAAACCAATTTCTCTATAAAAGCCTTTAAAAAATTTCAAAGTTAAAAAACTCACCAATTTCTCTCTAAAAACCATAACAAAAAATTAGTAAACAACTGCTGGTCTTTCAAATCAATAAGAGATTGGATTACTTGCAGGATCGATGATACTAAATCCTAGGACATGTGCTAACGATTGAAATAAAGTTTGGAAGAATGATGAGTATTTTGACAGCATTTATGATTTAAGGGTTAACAATTTAAGAATTTCAAAGAAGTAAATTGTAGAACTTAATCGAAAAACAAGTAAATATGCTTAAAAATAACTTGACCAATGAAGAAAATAAACTTGAATTGAAATGTAAAAGTATGGTGTTTACATTAAACGTACATTTTCTCAACACACTCTTTTCTCTGCACACGGATACTTTGAGTAACTTAGATATTTTGTACAACTTTTAACACACACAATCTTATCACTAAGACTGTATATTTATAATGAATCGAAATAACTGCTTTTAACGACTTTTCTCTAAAATTAATACAAGTGGCACTCGCCATGTCTTCGATTCTTCAGCTTACTCCATGTGTCTTCGTTTAAAAACTGGATAAGGACAATTTTCCCTCCTTGATTCAAATTCAAAACTCAAGTCGAAAACATCATTCGTGACACTCTTCGAAATAACAACTCCATACTTAGATAATTTCCTAAGTCCATCTAGTCATTCCTCCTTTCGTAAGGAATGATTTCGACTGAACATCCATCATTGAACTTGCCTAGTCAAAATGTACCATAACTTGGCAAAAGATTTCCTTTTCTTTATTTGTTACATGAATCCAACCAGGCGTCGAAATTGAGAGCCAACAGTGAGATAATAATCCTAGAGGATTCCATATCTAATGGGTTCTCTCGACTCTACAAGGTTCTAAGCATCTAGTACTTCAAATCCCAAAGGAAAAAAGGGAGGAGACTTGAATTAAAAAAACTTGCACCATATGGCAACATGTCGCTTGAGTTCAGTAACTCAAACTATCACTAATCGAAAACCATACCAAGGCAAACATCCCCATCCTCTCCAACGTCTAGGACTACCGGTACGGGTTACAGATCCTTGTATTGTACTTTGAAATACGAAATGGATTTGGATTCAAGGTGCTTTTCACATGAATCGTCGCTCCCCATGGGACCTCTGCCCATCTCAAGCCTTTTACCCGTAGGCTCCATTCGTACACAGGAGACTCAAACCTATGAAAGTAATAGTGCATACATCCCAAAGGAGCTCTACATAAGCATCAACTCTTGGGAAGCCACATCTCAAGGGTTGTTTCTGACTACGTGATCAAATACACGAAGCGTGATTGCATTCGACAATCACAAGGAAAACACATTCACCTTACTTACAAAGCAACACAAAACCAATTACATGTTCCATATAATGGCTTACCTCACCACTAGACAGCTGCTTGTCAAAGATACACACCTAGGCATCAAATGCACAAGCATTGTCATCTAAGTCACCCATTTGTCCTAAGTATCTTGCTACTTCATTTCATTAGTTTTCCATTAAGGTTTCCTCACCATTCTTACTTACTTTTAATCATGTTATCACACATCTTACAAGAAATTAATCACGGATATAAACATGTATAAGAACCAGAATAATCCATATAAAGTAATGTAGGACATAGCTAAACATATATGCAAAGCAACCAAATAAATAGCAAAAGGATTCATCAAAGCCCTATCATCATCGCCTAGCGATGGGAAAGCGAGGCTGGTTGCTTTCAGTTCGCACTGCGAACTCAGGGCGAGGGATAGGCGGTAGCGAAATGCCACCATGGTCGTTGTGCAACCGCAAGGCTAGGCCTCGATTTTCGTTCGCTGGACCTTGCACAACGACCGTAAAAGGATATGCAGGTCGCTTCCAGGTCGCTGGCAGCTCGCTGTGAGAGTGCTTCGAATCCTGGATAATGACAAACAGAAACTGCAGTGACACAAACGGGTTTTTACCCCAACTCTTTCACCAGTTCAATGTTAACTCAAAACTAACATATATATTAACAATTCACCGTGAACAACATAAACACAACAAGAATCATGGTATTTTCATGGAAATGGGAACAAAAACCTAATACAATCAATATTTCCAATTCTATCTAACAAACGTAACTTTGAGTGTCTACCTAGAACCCACCTCAAGATGAAGATGAAGAAGTTTGAATGATGCAGATGAGATGATGATGAATGAAGGATTATGAAGAACTTCTCCCCTCTTCTTCCTCTAGGCTTTCTTTCCTTCTTTCTTTTCTCCTTTTTTTCTCTCTATTCTCTTACTATCTTTCCACAAATGTTGGAATGACAAGGAAATGAAAAGAAAAGTTACTTAGTAACACCACATGAGAAACTTTGCAAGACAAATGGTATGGGTGGTAGGAAAAAGAGTACTAATTGGTAAAATGTCCAATACTAATGTTATCAAAATGTCTCAATTGTACCAATTAATAAAATGTCAGAGTCGAATAATATTAATTAAATCAATCTGAGCTCACTAGATAGTCTAATTATCCTAATTGATAATTCTCAAAGCACATAAGAAATCATCTGATTTCAACTAATATTATCTAGAGCACTTTAGAACAATACGGGGTATTACATCCTCCCCCCCTTAATTAAAAATTCGTCATAAAATTTAAAGAATACCTGAAAAAGGTGAGGGTAAGCTTCCCGCATCTCCGATTCAAGTTCCCAAGTAGCATCACCCGGATGTGTCTCGTCCCACTAAACCTTAACAAGAGGAATTTCCTTGTTCCTCAACACTTTAGTTTCTCTTCCCACCATACGACTTGGTTGAGGTTCAAAAGTCAAATCTTCTTATACCTCTATTGAATTTGAAAGAATTGGCTGAAGAGGATTTGGAATGAACATCCGGAGTTGAGACACGTGAAAAAGATCATGCATCTTGGATAGAGAAGGCGGTAAGGCTAAACGGTAGTCAACTTCACCAATCCTTTCTAAAATCTGATACGGTCCCACATATCTCAGACTCAACTTTCATGATTTAAACAATACTTTCAATCTCAATCTTGGAGTAACCTTCAGAAATACATGATCACCTTCCTCAATTCTAAAAGCCTCATTCGATTATCTGCATAACTCTTTTGACGATCTTGTGCCTTCTTTATCTTGTCATGTATCATCCTTGTATTCTCCGTAGTTTCTTGCATAATTTCTGATCCTAGAATCTGTTCCCCACCCACATATGTCCAACACAAAGGTGTTCTACATTTTCTTCCATATAAAGCTTCGTAAGTAGCCATTTTGATACTTGTGTGGTAACTATTATATGCAAACTCAATTAATGGTAAGAGCTCTTTCCAATTTCCTCCACTTTCAAGTACACAAGCCCTCAACATATCATCTAACGTTTGTAGAAAAAACAAACAGATTAATGAAAAATATTCTACATATTCCCTAATCTATACCTACATTATATAGTTCTTGATCAGTGCACTTTAATGCACATTCTCTTATGTTTGTACTTAGGCATTTCCTTAGTTTGTTTTGTTTATTTTACTATTTTATTATGTTTTTATAATTAAGTCTTTGTTTGCCGTTAATTTATTTTCGCAACTTATTTTCAGCTTTAGCGGTTATTTGATACCTGTCCATTGTTCGGATCATAACTGGAGCTACGAGAATCGGATTTGAGCGTTATACCAGTTGTTGGAAAGCTGAGACAAAGAGATACAACTTTCATGTTTTATGTAGAAGCTGATTCGGAGTGTAGCAGGCTCGAATAATTCGTTGAAGTTAGGACCCGAATTCTGCCTTTAGGAATATTTAATTTTGGGTCGGGTTTTTTATGTTTTTCGACCTAGTTGGGTTAGAACCGGATTTTTGTGTGCTTCCCTATACCTAGTAACAGTCGTGCTACTGTTCATGACGTTATTTTCACTATTGAATTTTGGTTTTTACATTTGTACGATTGAATGGAGAACTAATCCCAAGGATTAATCTGCTGTAATCGGTTTCCGCCGAAACTTTGAGGTTCTTTTAATTTCCAATAAAATCTATTTCCTTTCAATTCTTCTCTGTGATATCTTGTTTGCTTAATTCGATTTATCTTAGGGTTGATTGATTTATTTCGATGATTGCATGTTCTTATACTTTAATCGCGTTTGCTTAACCCACGTATGTTTCTCCTGTTTGCTTAATTCACGGTTACTATATCTCATTCGTTTGCTTAATTCGGAAATTAGGAATATGTATTGTATAATATCAATTGCGCTTGTTTGATTGTTATTATAATCGAAAAGGGGATAGAGTCCGCTTAGGAATTGGAAATTATTTGGATTGATGATAAGTTGGGAAACTAAAACAGCAGATTAACCGTTTCGGCTTATTTTGATAATCACTTTATTATAATCACTTATTTTCATTATTTTTTCTAAATAAAAACCAAAACCCCCATAAACTGTTACTGTAATTGGTTCAAATCATACAAGAATACTTGACAACGATACTCGAGTTTTCGTTACCGTTACTACTTTTTTCAAAAATACTCGTTTTTTATCCGTGTATGACAGCGGATCAGTTCTATAATAATAATAATAATAATAATAATAATAATAATAATAATAATAATAAACAAATGAATTGAGATAGAAAATATGATATTAGTAGAAACTTATTGCGAAAGAAGGATTAACAAATAAAACCCAGTACAAAGCGTTAAATGAGTGAAAATATTTATATAGCAAAATTGCACACATTTTCTACTAATAAGTGTACTTCATGATTTGTACATTTTCTTAAACAATCTCATTACTATTACATGTGATTACAATTTGTGTGAGTGGTACAATATATATATATATATATATATATATATATATATATATATATATATATATATATATATATATATATATATATATATATATATAAACTATTTATACTCTTGTTGTTTTACTTTGGTTGCATCAAATTATATATAAGAGTTAATACTAATAGCTATATACGATAATTTGATGTTGAGAAAAATAAAATACCATACAATATATTGTAAGTTAAATATGAATGCCTTTAATTTTGGTGAATCTAGCCACTAAATTACTTCAAAAAAAATATGAACATGTTTTCTATAGGCACATAATAAATATGAGTTAATATTCATTGTGTGAAAAGAAATTGTTTCTTAACAAAAAATTTTAAACGATTGAGCGATTGAAGTGTGAAGAAAGATTCTCCGAAGTTCAACGCATATTTTCATTTATTCATTTTAATAAAACTTTATTTTTTTCTTTTTTGTTATTTATTATTATAAAGTGATATTAAGCCTCTTTAATGAAAATTAAGTGTCTTTTATTTTAAATTTTATAATAACGATTAACTTGTAATTTCAGTCTCTAAATACTATATGTACTAACATTTTTATTTTATAGTTATTAAAAGTATCCGTTAATATATGGCAAATTTCTTGTAGTGAATTTACATACCAATTTTTTAAATAAATAATGAATCACATTCTCAAATATCATGGTCAAAATTATCTATAAAAAATCTTTAAAAATGTTGCATTAATATTCATACTCAAGAAAAAATATTTAAATTCATTAGGTATTAGCTATATGATTTTGTGATCTGTAAAAATTGAAATGTATTACAATAATTTGTTCTACGAAGAAGATGTTAATTTAAAAAGGTATTACATGTATGGGTACGAGATTTGTGAGAATTTAATTCAATTTTGATAACTTATTCAATATTTTCTGACAAAACATTTCTAGAGACAGCATAATATATCGAATAACATAATGAAAATGTCAAAATCAAATATTTTATATACAAAATATATATAATTTTTATTTTAAAAAAAATTTTAAAATAACATATAAAATATATTATTGATTATAGCTGATAAATCTTATATAATATAATCTAGATACAACTAAAATATATGATAAATCCTAATTTAATTTGTTTATTTTATTTTTAAATATCTATATAATTTAAACATAATCAAACTTAAATTTAAAAATTTAATGCAAAATAAATTTATCATCAAAGAAAAATTTACTGATAAAATACATAACACCAAAATTGATAATAACCATTTTATATATAAAAGACACTATTTAACTTTTATTAACATTATGTTATATTTCTGACAAGTGGTGTATCAACTATTGCATTTGGATGCATAATTAACTTTTTAAACAATTTTTTTAGGCCTAAAGTAAGAGTTTGAACATGTTTATGCTTACACAACTTTAATATAAAGATATTTGATACACAAATAAATATTATAAAACATAATATTATAATATTGTATTACTAACTATTTACTCTTTTAAAATTTTATTAAAATATTATATAAATGTCATAACATTATCAAGAATCTATTATTTGTTTATTATTTTTTTTATTGAATTTAACATCCATTCAAATAATAAAATATTGTATTCACTTCAACACAAGAATATATAAAACTTAGAAAAAAGTGTAGAAAAAAAAACAAATTAATGAAAAAGATTCTACATATTCCATAATCTATACTTACGTTATATAGTTATAGAATAATAATAATTATCATATTAATAATAATAATAATAATAATAACAATAATAATAATAATAATAATAATAATAATAAACAAATGAATTGAGATAGAAAATATGATATAAGTAGAAAGTTATAGCAAAAGAAGTGTTAACAAATAAATCGCAATACAAAGCGGTAAATGAGTAAAAATATTTATACAGTAAAATTGCACACATTTTCTACTAATAAGTGTACTTCATGATTTGTACATTTTCTTAAACAATCTCATTACTATTACAAATATATATATATATATATATATATATATATATATATATATATATATATATATATATATATATATATATATATATATATATATATATATATATATATATATATATATATATAAATTATTTATGCCCTTGTTATTTTAATTTGGTTGTATCAAATTGTAAATATGAGTTAATACTAATAGCTATATATGATAATTTGATGTTGAGAAAAATAAAATACCATACAATATATTGTAAGTTAAATATAAATGAATTTAATTTTGGTGAATCTAGCCACTAAATTACTTCAAAAAAAGAGAAAAAAATATGAACATGTTTTCTATAGTCACATAGCGAATATGAGTTAATATTCATTGTGTGAAAAGAAATTTTGAGATTGAGGGTTTCTTAACAAATATTTTGAACGATTGAGCGATTGAAGTGCGAAGAGAGATTTTCCCAAGTTCAAATGCTTATATTTATTTTTTCATTTTAATAAAATATTTAACCAATTCTCATGGTATTCATTAAAGGTGCTCATCATCACCCATTCACAAATCCAAATATTCCATAGAATACTTATAGATTCGTTAATCAAACGAATACTTGCCCACGATACACACCAAGGTACCTTTACGTTCAAGCATCACCAATTAAGTCATTTCACAACCTAAGTTATCTTTCTAAGTAATTAATCGAGTTATACTCCTAGGTTTCCTCACTCATAATTATAGGCTTTTAATCATGTTATGCATACATACACAAACATCATAACCAACAATATATATAGCATGTGTCATAACATCCATAAAGCACACATAATAATATAACATAATACAACAATTATAGTCAAAGTTATTACACAATCCTCCTCAATCTATCTTATTCCACTTTCATATCTTCTACAACATCCGTCCGATAATCTTATGGTTGGGGTTTACCAGACTCAAAGGGGAGGATTCAGTGGAATAAGTCATAGATACATCTCTCTATGTTATATTCCTCTACATTATCTTTCTAACGCATCCATTATCGTATCAATTGGAATCACCGTTCCTGTTTTATGGTGGAAACAGGGAAACAATTCATAAACATACATAAGTAAAAGAAAGTACAATCATTTTACAAAGAGAAGACATGAAACCAAGTATCATAATAATATATATCTTTATACAAGCTTTCCAACGCATCTGAATGCTTTTCCTTCAGAGTTACGAAACTCAAGTTACGCCACTTTAACCAAAACAAAATTCTAGATTAGAACCCACTCAATCTCGTGTAGTTCAGCCAATTAATGTAAATCTATTGCAAAGACATCATGGTACTAGTTATAGGACTATTAATATGGCTTAGAACCCCTAGGAATCATGATTTTTGGATAAAATAGGTGATACAATCGATTGCACTCCAGGTGCAATCAATTTTATAGAACCTTCTCAACTTTCTGCCAACTCAAAACTGCAATTTCTGAGCAATGTTATCGATTGCACCTGTCATGCATTCAATTTCACCTGCAACTTTTCTCAAAACTCTCCTTTCCAAACATGTCTTATTCCATCCTTAACAATATTAACCCATTCTCATTCATGCATCAATACCAAAACTAGGTTTCAACATCAAGAACCAATAACAACAACCTCACACCATATCATGAGCCAATACTCCAACAACAACCTCAATTGATACTTTGTCTTCTACTATAAATTGACCAATTATTAATGTTACCAAAATGTCCCCTCTTGTACTTATTAATAAAGTCCAGTATCTTTTAATAAGGATTGATCTCTTCAAAGTCCACTGGTTACTCTTCGGGTCCCAACTGACAACATTTAGAGCACACAAGAGCTTAAATTGTTCTAACTGACAATATTTATAGTATATAGGAACTCGGTAGATCTTAACTAAGAACAAATTGGACATTTAAGGGAATATAGGATATTACAATTATTATTATATGTGTGATCACAATTTGTATGAGTCTTAATATATATATATATATATATATATATATATATATATATATATATATAAACTATTTGTGCTCTTGTTATTTTAATTTTGTTGTATCACATAGTACATATGAATTAATAATACTAATAGTTATACATGATAATTTGAGGTCGAGAAAAATAAAATACCATATAATATATTGTAAGTTAAATGTGGATGACTATAAATTTGGGAAATCTAGCCACTAAATTACTTAAAAATATATATGAACATGTTTTCAATAGTCACATAGTGAATATGAGTTAATATTCATTGTTTGAAAAGAAATTTTTGGATTGAGGGTTTCGTAACAAAAAATTTGAGGGTTTGAAGTGTGACGAGAAATTTTCTTGAGTTCAAGCGTTTTTATTTATTTATTTATATTAATAAAATTTATTTGTTATATATTTATTTATTATTATAGGAGAACTTGAGTGCTTTTTTTGATAATTAAGTGTCTTTTATTTTAGATTTTATTGTAACGATTAAATTGTATTGTCAGTCTCTAAATAATATCCATACTAACATATTATTTTAACATCATTCAAAGTGTCTCATAATATATGGAAAATTTCTGATAGTGAATTTAAATACTTAGACGTAAAAAAATTTTAAAAAATTAATGAATCAAATTCTTTAATATCATAGTAAAAAATATCTATAAGGTATCTTTAAAAAATTGCATTCTAATTCATACCCAAGAAAAAATATTTAAATTCATTAGGTATTAATTATATGATTTTGTGATCTGTAAATATTGAAATGTATTGCAATAATTTGTTCTACGAAGAAGAGTTTAATTTAAAAAGGTATTACATGTATGAGTATGAGATTTGTCACAATGAATTCTATTGTGATAAAACATATCTAGAGACAGTATAATACACTGTATGACAAATGAAAATGTCAAAATCAAATATTTTATATAAAAAATATATAGAATTTTATTTTACAAAAATTTTAAAAGTAAAATATAAAATATATTATTGATTATTTTATCTATTAAAATAATTTTAAAAATGTTTGTAATGTTTTTAGATCAATAAAATAGATAGCTAATAAATCATATATAATATAATCTAGAGAAAAAAAAGTATATGATGCATCCTAATTTAATTTGTTTATTTTATTTTTTTAATATCTATATAATTTAAACATAATCAAATTTAAATTTAAAATTTTAATGCAAAATAAATTTATCATTAAAGAAAATTTTACTAATAAAATGTATAATTTCTAAATTGATAATAACTATTTTATTTAAAAAAGACACTATTTAAGTTTTATGAACATTATCTTATTTTTTTGACAAGAGGTGTATAAACTATTATATTTGTATGCATAATTAACTATTTAAACATTTCTTTGAGAGGCCTAAAATAAGAGTTTGAACATATTTATGCTTAGACAGTTTTAATATTAAGATATTTAACACACAAATAAATATTATAAAACATAATATTATAAGCTTTTTGCTGTGATGACGCATGGGGCGGGGGCGCCCGAAGAAGGTGGTGCCAACGTCACCGTCAAATTGCTCTGAACAACCTATACAGACGGTGGAAGAGAATCACAAAGTCACTGATAGCCCTAAAAGTAATAGTATTGGAAGCACATCAAAAAGAGGCAAAGTCTCGTTAAATGAAGAGGAAAAACCTGAAAAGATTAACCTAGATAAGAAAATGTTTGAGGTATCCAAAGAATCGAGGCGACTATGGGTTGATGTTCTCATTGAGAATAGAAATTCGGCAATAGAATATGTAGCTCTCAAGATTGTGAATGAGGAAGTTGAAATCGAGATTGAGAATGAGGATATTGAGTCTAAGGTGAAGTTCTGGGTCATCGTTGATCATGTATGTCCTTGGTGGAGATGTGAGCATGAATATGGTGAAACAATTCATGATAAAGTCTTGGGATTTCGTCCAACTACCAGACATGTATTATCACGATGATGGTTACTTCCTCCTTAAATTTAAATCCCACAAGGATATGGAGATACTAATGATATAGGGACCCTATACTCTTAGAGATATGCCTATGTTACTTAAAGAATGAAAGCCAGATTTCAATCTGAAGGATGACATGTTATGTTCCCTACCAATTTGGATCGAGCTCCCTCTGTTTCCTCTTCATCTTTGGGGGCCTAAGAGTTTGAGCCAAATTGGTAGTGCCCTTGGGACGCACTTGCCTACAGATGAATGCACTGCAAGCAAACTCCATGTTTCATACGCAAGAATTTTAGTGGAGGTGGACATGTCATAGGAACTAAAGAAAGAAATTATCATTAAAGACTCTGAAGGGAGACAGATGTCTCAACCTGTGGAATATGAGTGAAAGCCCGTGTTTTTGTGAGAAATGCCAAAAGTTGGGTCATAAATGTGGAACTAAGAAAACAAAAAATCAGTGGAGACCTCGAACAAATAATAATAATAATAATAATAATAATAATAATAATAATAAACAAATGAGTTGAGATAGAAAATATGATATTAGTAGAAAGTTATGGCGAAAGAAGTGTTAACAAATAAAACCCAATACAAAGCGTTAAATGAGTGAAAATATTTATATAGCAAAATTGCACACATTTTTTACCAATAAGTGTACATCATGATTTGTACATTTTCCTAAACAATCTCATTACTATTACATGTGATTACAATTTGTGTGAGTGTTACAATATATATATATATATATATATATATATATAAACTATTTATGATCTTGTTATTTTAATTTGGTTGTATCAAATTGTATATATGAGTTATATTACTCATAGCTATATATGATAATTTGATGTTGAGAAAAATAAAATACCATACAATATATTGTAAGTTAAATATGAATGACTTTAATTTTGGTGAATCTAGCCACTAAATTAATTATAAAAAAAATGGTATAAACATGTTTTTTTTGTAGTCACATATTGAATATGAGTGAATATTTATTGTGTGAAAAGAAATTTTGATATTGAGGGTTTCTTTACAAAAAAAATTTGAACGATTGAGTGATTGAAGTGTGAAGAGAGATTTTTCCAAGCTCAAACGCTTTTATTTATTTATTCATTTCAACAAAACTTTATTTTGTTTTTTTTTTGTTATTTGTTAATATAAAGATATATTAAGTGTCTTTAATGAAAATTAAGTGTATTTTATTTTAAATTTTATAACAGCGATTAACTTGTAATTTCAGTCTCTAAATACTATCTATAATAACATTTTAATTAGAGTTATTAAAAGTGTCCGTTAATATATGACAAATTTCTTGTAGTAAATTTAAATACTGATTTTTTAAATAACTAACTAATGAACCACATTCTTTAATATCATGTTCAAAATTATCTATAAGATATCTTTAAAAACACTGCATTCATTTTTATTCTAAAGAAAAAAAATTAAATTCGTTAGGTATTACGTATATAATTTTGTTATCCGTAAACATTGAAATGTAATTCAATAATTTGTTCTAAGAAGAAGATGTTAATTTAAAAAGGTATTACATGTACAGTTACGAGATTTGTGACAATGGATTCTATTGTGATAACTCATTCAAAAATTTCTGACAAAACATATCTAAAGACAATATTAATATTGAATGACATAATGAAAATGTCAAAATCAAAAATTTTATATAAAAAATATATAGAATTTTATTGTCAAAAAATTTTAAAAATAAAATATAAAATATATCATTGATTATATTTATCTATTAAAATATTTTTATAAAATTTTGTTTTGTTTTAAGATCAATAAAATAGATAGCTGATAAATCATATATAATACAATCTAGATAAAAAATGATGCATCCTAATTTTATTTTATTTATTTTATTTTTTAATTTCTTTATAATTTAAACATAATCAAACTTAAATTTAAGAATTTAATACAAAATAAATTTATCATCAAAGAAAAATTTACTGTTAAATTACATAATACATAAATTGATAATAACCATTTTATATATAAAAGACACTATTTAACTTTTATGAACATTATGTTATATTTTGGACAAGAGGTGTATAAACTACTGTATTTGCATGCATAATAAACTTTTTAAAATATTTTTTTAGGCCTAGAGTAAGAGTTTGAACATGTTTATGCTTACACGACTTTAATAAAAAGATATTTGACACACAAATAAATATTATAAAGCATAATATTATAATATTGTATTACTAAGTATTCACTCTTTTAAAACCTTATTTAAAAATTATATAAATGTCATAACATTATCAAGAATCTATTATTTATTTATTTTAATGAATTTAACATACAATCAAATAATAAAATATTTTATTCACTTCAACACATGAATATTCAAAACTTAGAAAAAAGTGTAAAAAAAACAGATTAATAAAAATAATTTTACATATTCCCTAATCTATACCTACGTTATATAGTTCTATAATAATAATAATTATTATTATTATTATTATTATTATTATTATTATTATTATTATTATAATAAACAAATGAATTGAGATAGAAAATATGATATTAGTAGAAAGTTATGGCGAAAGAAGTGTTAACAAATAAAACCCAATACAAAGCGTTAAATGAGTGAAAATATTTATGTAGCAAAATTGGACACATTTTCTACTAATAAGTGTACATCATGATTTGTACATTTTCTTAAACAATCTCATTACTATTACATGTGATTACAATTTGTGTGAGTGTTATAATATATATATATATATATATATATATATATATATATATATATATATATATATATATATATATATATATATATATATATATATATATATATATATATATATATATATATATATATATATATATATATATATATATATATATATATATATATATATATATCCTAAAAGAAGTATTAGAATATCAATTAATAAAACAAAAACTCAAAGATTATTATTTCAAATTAATATAGTATATCATAAATAGATCAATCATAAAGAACAATAGGACACAAGATCAAAATGAGCAACTGAATATCAATGAAATATCAAGCATTGCATATAGGGAAACCACAAATAATAGGATAGTAGATCAAAATAATTAACATAATTCTAATGAAATGGCACTTAGTGGTGCAAAGGTAGAAATCACATATAATACGCAAGCTACAAAAATTTTAATGAAGAGATGGAATATATAAATATCATGCAGATAAGAGATCAAGCTAATCAACATATACAACATCAAAAAGCAAATTGACCAAAAAAAATTTAATACATCAATTTTTAGTCCATAGATAGTGGACACAAATTAGATACAAGCTCAAGCTAATATTAATACAACATTTGGCATTGCAGGGATAAACCAACTAGTAGAGTTCACAATTGTAAAGATGGTGATAAAATCAAAGAAACAACGGCTATTAATTAATTAATCTAAATATGTATAATAGAACTGTGAATGTGAATAGGACAAATAGAAAAAGCAAAGGGAATGTGATAAGGTTCTCTAATGTCAAATGTAGTGCATAAATCCACTACCACAAACTCTGAGATGTTAGTTGCATGCAATAAATAACATCAAACCAATAATCAATCTTAGAAATAAATTCTGGTTTATTTAAGAACAAAACAACTTCATCATATTCATTCCCTTCTTTAAAATTAAAATGATAAATTAACTAATTTTATTTTTTAACTACTTTTAAATTAATACAGATGCATACAGTAAACTTTATCTTTCAACATAATAACATGTCACACTTAAATCAGTGGAGATACTTTTGCTACTATATATATCTTTTAATTTTCCAATTGAACGAAATCAATATCAAACGATAACAATTAAATTACAAGGAAAGCCACTCACAAATTCGTAATCCAATTCATTTAGTTTCATTCTTTTAATTTATTCACTAGAGTGACCTATCAATTATCCAACATAATTGGAAAACTATCCAAAACAAGAATAATTCAACAACATTCAGTGCAAAGATGGTTCAACATGTTCAACACAATAAGCAAATTGTACAAAACTATGTCAATGTAACAACATATAATGCAGAGATGGTAGATATAGATAACAACTAGATACAGATCAAGTTATATAACACAATAAGCAAAATGTCCAAAACAAGAAGAATTCAACATCATTCAGTGTAGAGATAACAACTAAATACTAATCAAATTGAAGGCGCTTAACGAAGCTAACACATCAATTAAATGGATCCAATTATCTACCAGGGTCACGTTCCATGGAACGAGCAAATGGTGCCAAGACACATTGTCTTTCATTGATGGATCCATTCAGTTTTTTGGAATTTTTTATCTCAACTAACCTGTGTGGGAACTATAATTTTCATAATTTTAGATCCCAACATGTTTCAGAATTTTCCTTATCAAGTCACCATATGGTAACCAAACGATCCCCTTTTTTTTTAGGTTTCTATCATGTGATAGATTATTCCACTAGTCCAATTTATTTCAACCTAGTTAGCTAGTAATCAAGTCAAAACTACTTCAGTTTAAGAGAATTGTACAAGATTAAATTTTCTTGGAAAGAGAACGCGGGTTGCCACATAGTGAATGAGGAAAAAATTGGATGTACAAAGTCAGTAGTGAGGCGAAAACTTAGTCCCTCGTAATGATTTGACAAATAAGATTGAGACATGGAGAATAAGTCAAAATCATTACCAAATTCTATATCATCAGGCTTGTAAAGAGAGTTTGAGTATGGAAGATTCCATCTTTGGGAAGCATATCTCAAAAGTGTTGCAAATGAAAATTTTCAAGTTGGATTGGACCAAAGCGTTAAGTAACTCACAACTTCCAAACGCACTCTGATCCATATAGTGGGTCAGAGTGAGATTCTTTGTATCATAATTCTTGTAAAACATGTCTTCTTGCTCTTGTGAAGTGAAGTTTCTAGAGAAGTAGGATGAAGTAGAGGTACAACCATATGTTCAGGTTCTTTTTGGTCTTCTTGCTCTTTTAGAAATTATGAAAATTACCTGAACGAATGATATACATAATATATTGTACTATACTATGTATCATTTATTATATAGCCCAACTATAATTTGAGGGTCCAAATTTGTAGAGGCCCTGTCCAAAAGTCCATGTTGCACAGACCCTAAACCAACCCTGTGTAAAAGACCACTCACCCTCGAGACAAAGTTTGGGCTAGATGAAAACACAAGGGTCATCAAGGTCAGATGCCTCAATTATTATAATATTCTTTGTTGTAAATAGATTATTGAAACTATTTATTTTATGATATTTTATGATATTTCATGGGCCGCACAACGAGCTCCAACGAGCCAGCAATGATTATCTAAGTCTGTCACGCTCGCACTGTGAGTTTCTAGAGAAGCGAAGGCGAGACCTCGCCTAAAGCTCGCACAGCGACCACTGAGGCATTTTTCTACCGCCTCTGATTTCCCCTACTTCGCTCAAACCTCGCACAACGAAGTGCAGGCGAAGCGACGTCGCCTAGAGCTCGCACAACAAGCCTAGTAGGTTTTGTTTCTTTTTCTTGTTTAATTGTTTGGTTGTTTCTCATGCATGATTAATGGTACCATGGATTGTTTTACATGATTAACATGATGGTTATACATGCTTACCATGGATGATTATAAGTTTATAAAGGATTATGAAAAGTGAGGAAAACCATAATAGAACTAATGATATGTGAATGGGTGATGAAGAACACCTTGCGAATTGGAGAGATAATCCTATGGCAATATGAAATGGTGATGTGATACCATTAACCAATCAAGGACACTTGGTAGAAGATAGTATTGGCTTAGATGCCTATGTGAATTCCTAGGTTGAGATGTTGTGTTACTGAAATTCTGACACTTTAAGATAGAAGTCAAGACTGATGTCTCAACACTAAAACACAATGTCAAGACAGATGCTAAGACATCATCTGCTAATAGAAAATAATTAAATGCAGAAAGTAGATTGCAGAAGGATAAATAACACAATCAATTGTTAACCCAATTCGGTGCAATTCACCTACATATGGGGGCTACCAAGCCAAAAAAAAAATCCACTATAATAGTATTAGTTCAAAGCTAAACTCCCTCGTTTACAACTTATCACCTAATCACTACCCGTGCAATTTCTACCTAATACACTCTTAGATATGAGAAACCCCACTCACTTCCCACCAGTCACAAACCAGTGACAATTCAATAACACCAAAATAGGAGTGACACACTTCCAAGACAATACTTAGTTTTGCTTAAAAGCTTCAACTAAGAACAATACACTCTTGCTTAAAAGCTTTAGAGTGAACAATTAACAATGAACAATCATTCAACTCAATGCATCAAACCTGATACAAGAGTGATACAAAGAAGACACACTAAACCCTAAAGAGACTCCAATGCACGGCTAATCCTTATTCTTCAAATTCTCCAATATCCAAATTACAATAGGTTTAGGTATTCTCTTTAAATAGCCTTCAGACCTCGTGGGCTTGGGCTTCTTGAAGCGCAAATCATCCGGAATCAGCTTTCAATCATTAGCATAGTTTCCTGCACAATAATAACAACAAAATACAAAGCTTCCTAAAAAGTCTCCAAGATCCTTTTTATGAAACCAAATCAAATCTACAATCACTATACAAAACGTGTAAACAAGAACACCATGGTCACCACGGTTCTTCACTACACCGTGGTGATATCTCTAAACTAAAGCGTTAGCATTTTTTTTTTGTTTTTTTATTAAAAATTATTTGTATATAACAACGGTTGAAGTGCCAACCATGGTGATACCATCAAGCTTTCATGGGTTTGATCCTCAGCTCCCTCATGTATATTATTCCCTTAATGTTAAGGCGCGCCTTTTCTTTTTTATTTATTTATAATTAAAATACTTAAAGGGTTATGACTACGGTTGTTGAGTTCCACCGTCGTGATATATTTTGTTTTTTATTTAAAATTTTTAATTGTAAATTTAACTCTGGAGCTTCTTTATGAAATTTCACTATGAAAGTAATGTATCATAACGGTTGCTGGTATTGACCATCATGGTAGCTTTATAGTAATATACTCTCCTAGTTAGCTTGTCTCTTCAGTATCCATTGATAATAGAAACTAGTTGACGAAACAATACACGATTTCAACCCTAAACCCTAACATTAAATACTCTGAAACAATACACCATTTCAACCAAAACGCCATCGTTCTTCAGTATCCATTCTTCAGTATCCTGTCATTTTCGTCATCATCGTCAAGGAGGTTGACAAGACCATCACGATCGTGACGTCGAGAAGGAAGAGTACACCGTCGAGAAGGAAGACAACAATAACACCATCGTTTCTTTAAGGAAGGAAGACAACACAAACACCAACACCAACATCATTTACTTAGTCATCACGTTTAGGGTACATAAAATATTTTCGCCATGCATCTACAGTAAACTTCATTTGCCATTTTTGTTGTTGTTGTTGTTGTTGTTTATGTTGTGGTTATTGTTTATGTTCTTGTTGTTCATGTTGTTGTTGTTGTTGTTTTTGAACTTAGATGTCGACCTTGTCGAGTTCAACATCTGATACTAGCGAAGAAACTCAAACATATGAGAGTTGTACGAATGAAACTCAGACAAATGATACTCTATCGAAAAGATCACAAAGAGGTGTCACAATGATGCCCCAATTCACATCAGTCTGCAACCCATCAGGTAAAAAAATTCCGATCGAATTTGATTCGTTCTACATAGTAGTGGATTGTGAACATTACTCTACTTTTAAGAGTTATGTTGTGTTCCTTGCACGTAGCAAAGTGAGTATATTGATAGATGATTGGAAACAATTGGATGATAAAGTCAAAGAAAGCATATGGACAGATGTTAAGGTATTACATACTATAATTTTCATATATTCGATATCACTACCTATAATTTCTAATACATACTTATATATTGATTTAAATGTATGTAGTTGAATTTTGAGTTTACTGATGATTCAAAGTTGAAAAAAAAGTGGATATCTTATGCCGGTACTCGTTGGAGGGGATTTAAGTCCCAACTCACGGCTGACTACATTAGGAAGCCTAAGAGCGGTCTTGTTCGTCCATGGATTCGATATAGTTTTATATCAAAGAAGTAATGGAACAAGTTTGCAAAAATACGCCGTTTTGAGGAATTCAAGGTTAGTACTAGTCTTGTGTAACCTTTAATGTTATGCTAATGCGTTATAGATACTAATCATTATATTTTTTACAATGTTAATAACGGGTTAAAAGCGACGTAGGATCCAAAACAAGGCGAAGAACATGTACCCCCATAGATTGTCTCATGGAGTTATTATATTACAGTCCTGAGGATGGAAGTGAGTTTCTTGGTGGGTATAAGTGGCTGGACATATGGACATTGTATGTGTGGTGCACGTATATATATAGTTGAATGTACATGCCATTATACAACATTATCATTTTTTGTATTTCCTCCCTTAATTTATTCATTTTCTTTAACCATTTAGGTACATTCACCGTGTTTGTATAGAGTTGAATAAATCAAGTCTTTATGGCATCTTGGATCCGCTCTTTATTCGATGGGCGTTTAATCAACCAAGAGACATTCTAGATTACTTGAAAAAACGGTTAAATGAGGGAAGAAAAGAATGTTACTTAGCACCATTTCTTTGTTAGTAAGTATTTTTGTAATTGATGTTTACGTATTCTATATTTAGTTTTGTATTAGCAAATACTAATAATATATATGTTCGTGTTTATTCAGTGGTCATTGGAAATTGATCATCATATCATTTAGGACGAATACGGTAAGTGTACTGTGTTCCTTGCATGATCCACTCGAAAAGAAAATGAAAGAGATGATTAATTCGTAAGTGTGTACATGTTTAATTCATTTTCTTTGACATTGTAATTAGTTTATCATGTAATATGTAAAATTCATTTTCAATGTACAGTGTTGTGGAGCAAGTGAATGTGATGAACAATGTTAGAAGAAAGCCCTCATGGATCTTTCCTAAAGTAAGTGGCCCGATTACCTGTTTCTTTCATTTACATTCATATGTGGTTTATATTCATGTAATTTTGCTTAAATTTGTAAACGAGGAGACAACTCGGGACTTATGAGTGTGGGTATTATGTCATGAAACATATGTTAAACATTGTCCTTGCAGGCATTGTTGACTAATGGGATAAGGTATGTATGTTATAAAATGTTAACATATATTAATATGTAAGTTGTTGATTCATGCATGATATTCAATTTTTTGCTCTTTATTATGTAGATGTTTAACGACGAAACCCCATTACCCGTCGAGGACTTTGTAGATCTTCGTAAACGTTAGGCGTATATCTATAATGCGCTTAAGGGTCCTGATGATTGATCTATTGCTAATGACTTAGTTTCTGTATTGATGATGTGAATATATTGTACAGTTTATTGTACAGTTTGATGTAAATATTAATTTTGGCTTTTGATGCACAATGTTAGCTATTTTTATGCTCTTTATGATCTATTGAGATGTGCTCTTTATGCATGGTTAACAAGATTATATGGTTATAATAGGTACAGGATAAAAATAGGGAAGAATTTAAAAAGCAGAAAAATTTCATATTTAAAATAGACGAAGTTTTGACAACGGTTATAAAACCGAACCGTGGTTGTATATTGAACGCTGACCAGAATAATATAAAATACAATAATTCTATCACAACGGTTGGTATAACCAACTGTTGTGATATGGCGCGCGCTTTCTATAATATCACAACAGTCCCAGGACCGTGATTGTAAGTACCACATATACAACGACACTCTGAATAACAACACCTGGTCCCACGTAGTTATATATCTTTCCCAGCCTTTGTTAAATGTCTTTTCCATAGTAGTGAATTATCCTAAAATATCTTTGCTTAGCTGCTCATGTATGAGAACTAAAATCATCCAGAATCTCATATTTTAAAACCAAATCTCCAAGGATTTCAAATGCAGAACTATTCTGATGTTCTGCTATAACATGTCACAACATCTGTCAAGAAAAGTAACAGCAGACTCTGTTGTACCAGTTGGTCAAGATGTCATGAGATCTTTAGAGCCAACTATCCATTCCAACCACCTGAGTTAATGGAATTAACCCAATCTTCATCAGCATCCGCATCAGAGTCATGTAAATGATCATGACTTTTCTTGAAGGATTACATCTTTGTCACAGACTTTTTCCTTGTCCTAGATGCTCCAGTAAATGATCCAACAGATGTCACAACTTTGGACTCCACCTTCTGTGGTTCTGTACTTTTATCCTTCTTGGCTTCCAAGAAATGACCATTTTCAGTATCAGCATTTTTAGAGGACCGACTCATGTTGGAACACCGCTTGGTAGTAGGCAGAAACAGTAAGGTTTTGGATTTTAATATAAAAGAAACTTTGCTTGTAACGCCTGATCATTCAAGGAGAAATTTTTTGAAGAAGGTGTAACTGTTCTTGCTATCAGAGCACCGCTCAGAAATGAGAGAGACACTATCTTGTTCCTCTTTCTCTCTTTCCAAGCTTTGACTACAACATTTGAAATGACAATCTCTATGTCATTGAAAACTGCTTTTCTTGAAAAATGTATGCACCACAAAAAAGTGTTTTTAAGCCTCCTAAATTTTAATTGCTATAACACTTCTTTAGTATAAATTCCCAAAACACCCCTGAAAAAATGATGATCAGTCCCAATGAACTGTCCAGCTGTGCAGAGTGAAAATCCTTGAAAATCCTGATTGTGAACAGCTTGTCACAATACAATGTCATGACATCCTGTTTGACATTGTATTCTTTTAGCATCCAACTCAATTTGAAGCAACATCTTCCTCGGTATTATCCTTAGTCTTAGGGATAGGCTAGAAAACACAATTATATTATTGTTGATTCAAGTGACAAGATTGTTTCTTAAGAAGAAACGTCCTTAGACCAAATCAGAAGCACACACAGCGGAATCAAAAAAATAGAAACCAAACATCAACACCACACATCAAGAACCACAAAAACACTATCACGACATCTTGTCTGACATCACAGAACCAGTAGCAGAACTCCCCCTGAATTGCATAGTCAACAACCCAGTAAAATTAACGACAATGTCATGACATCCTGTCTGACATCACAGTACACAATGCACACCAAACCACAGAACATAATCAAACAAAAATGGAAACACACATAACTTAGTGGAAACACGCATTCAGATCATCTTCAGATGATCTTCCACCTCTTGCCCCTATCAAAGATCCTTCTGCACTTCTTATTGTTGTCACATGTTTTAGAAGTGTTGACACTGAATTCCCTTTCCAAGGCCTTAAAACATGTCTTCTTCAAACCAGCCCTTTTATCTTGCAGAGATCTTTTGTTCCATCCCTTAACAATGGCAACTTGCTTAGGCTTATCATGCCTCAGAGAATAGAGGAAAAATACAGTATCTGTTGCATTCCTCCATACCTGTAATTGTTATAAATCCTTAATAGGAAAAGTGCCTAGCCCACTGTTTATGTTCTCAAATTGATTTGCATATAAGGCTTTAGTAAGCATAATAGTCAATTGTTCCTTAGTGTCCACATGCTCCAAAATAACAACCTTGCCTTCAGCACGATTCCTGATAAGTTGATTATGACTATCAAGGTTCTCGTTCCAGCCATGTTCAATGAGATATCTGATATCATTCAGATCTTCACACTGTAATGTCATGACATCCTGCTTGACATTATATTCCTTCAACATCTGTTTCATCCACACTAGTTGAGAGCAACCTCTTCTGGTTTCACCTCCTCCAGCTACAACAGTCCACCAAGAAGCACATATTTGCTTCTTATTGATGCAGGAAACCTGACGTTTTGTTGGAGATAAACAACCATACATATCACTAACCCATTCTACCTTACGTAGTTCTTTCAGCATACCGTTTGTGTTGTAAGAGTAATCATTACCACAATCCCTTGTTCCAATGACGTAGTTCAAGATCTTCTTTATTAAATAATAGGACTCATCCTTGATTCATGTTTGGAGATAAGACATGAGTTTGATATTAGCTTTGTAGATTCAGTAATGTCCCCTTCATTAGGGTGTCTTCCAATGATTTCTTTGAATTGTTTTGTATAAACTCTAATAGAGAGACATGTAGTAACTTGAGATTCATCTGACACAATTCCAATGAAATTATAGTTTTCCTATTTTCCTGCCTCACTAGTCTGCACAGAGGATGTTCCAACATTGTCCTCAACATCCATCATTTGTTCTGTAACTGAATCATCAATCACCACACTTATAGATTCCATTGTCATTCCACTTCTGGAGTTAAAGATTCTATAAGCTCTGCTGCTTGAAGAGTAACCCAAAAATATCCATTCATCTCTTATGGGATCCATCTTAACCTTTTGGTCTTTATTGGTCAGGACATAATATTTGCTTCCAAAAATTTGGAAGTATTTCACTATAGGCTTCCTTCCTTTCCATAGCTCATAGAGAGTGATTGAATTACCTCCTCTCACAGTGAACCTATTATGAATGTAGCATGCAGTATTCATAGCTTCATCCCGAATCAAATCTACAATGATCCTAAAATATCCTTGCTTAGTTGCGCCTGTATGAGAACTAAAATAATCCAGAATCTCATATTTTAAAACCAAATCTCCAAGGATTTCAATTGCAGAACTATTCTGATGTTCTGGTATAACATGTCACAACATCTGTCAGAACATCTGTCAAGAAAAGTAACAACAGACTATGTTGTACCAATTGGTCAAGATGTCATGACATCTTGCTCAACATCTGGCTTGATACATGTCTCTCGAAATTAAACATGTTTTACCAAAATTGTTACCAATCATTAAATCACAGACCTAACAGTTGTCATATATATATATATATATATATATATATATATATATATATATATATATATATATATATATATATATATATATATATTAAAACAAACCGTGAGTTACAGCATGCATATTAAAACAAATGTATACATTATCATATATATCAAGGTTAGGTTACTATTACATTATATATTTTAATATATATCAACATTAGTTAGGTAACATTTGCATAAAACAAAACGCATGTCACTACGACTTTGCCAAAACCGCAAATCGACACTATGCAAATCAAATTATATGTATATAAAATAGGAATGACAGGTTAGTAACTCCAAGACACAGTAGCAACATGTATACATGTTATATACAGTAGCGGCATATTAATACAGTAGCAGCATATTAAAACGAGACGCTATGATGAATATTACTAAAAGAAATATGATATATGCATTTAGCAAACATAGGAGGCATCCGGTAATACGATTTACATGATAAGGGAAAAAAAGTAGCTTTACTCTTTGATAATTTGAGTACGGCCGCATATATCTTTTTCTCAGTCCCCCACATTCAGCAGCACCAACAATATATAGAGTCTAGATTAGGATTAATTCTAAATTGTCAATAATGTTTCTAATATTTAATTTAAAGTTCAAATTAAATAATTAGTTAAATTCAAAAATAAAAATAAATATTTAAAATTAAATTAAAATAAAATACTAATTATCCTATTTATTTATACTAAATATTTATACCAAAATGTAAAAATAAGCGGACCCCAAATAAATAAAAGTCGGGTGTCCAATTGTTAAAAAAAATAAATCGAGTATACCAAAATGATCAGCGCGAAATAAACGACTCAGAAAAATATAGCGTTTGGTCAGATTTGAAAATAAATTTTGACCCGTTAAAATGCTCAAACTGATCAAAATATGACAAAAAATAGTCAAAAAAAATTAAAATGAACACATCAGGTTAAACTATGCGAAACTTAGATTAATATAATTGACGTCTGCAAGCTCGATTTTGAAATTTTTCGTCCGTTGATTTTACGCACCGTTGAGATTTAGTTTGACCGATCTGCCTGTAAATCCGATAAATTATTCCGGGTGACATTTTAGGCACTATGCGAGATAAAATGCATGCTATGTTATGATATGCAACGTAAAAATAAGTCAGATGCATGAAAATTTTAAAATGCCCAGACAAAATTGGGGTATGACACTGTCCCAAACATGCATATCCCTTGCCTAACATCGACAAATTGGTCGACAATTCTGCAGGTTTTAAACTACTGTCGTTCATGGACGCGTACACGGGATACAACCAAATTCCCATGGCGAAGGTCGACAAGCAATACACGACTTTCATGACCGAGTCAGGCAATTACTACTATAATGTAATGCCCTTCGGCCTGAAAAACGCCGACGCTACTTACCAACGAATGATAAACAAATTCTTCCGAGGCAAGATCGAGGACATGCTCGAGGTCTACATGGACGACATGATTGTGAAATCACGAGAGGAAACCGACCACACTGCTCATCTCAGAAGAGTATTCGACATGGCGAGGAGCTGCAAGATGAGATTCAATCCGGAGAAGTGTACCTTCGGCGTTCGAGCAGGAAAATTCCCCAGCTTCTATTTGATGGAGCGAGGAATCGAGGTGAACCCCGACAAATGCAGGGCTTTCTCCGAGTTCCCAATGCCGAGCTCGAAGAAATCGATCCAATCCCTGAACGGGATGCTCACCTTGTTGTCCCGCTTCGTGGCCAAGTCTGCCCAATACGCACTCCCATTTTTTAAACTTTTACACAAGGAAGCCACATTCGAGAGGACTGAAGAGTGCGAACAAGCTCTCCTCCACCTCAAACAATTCCTCTCGCAACCCCCAGTCATATTGCGATCGGAGAGGGGGGGAGACTTTATATTTGTACCTCGCTGTCGCGACTGAGGCCGTCAGCGCGACTCTCATTCGCGAAACCCCCGAGTGACAAAACCCAATTTACTTCACCAGCAAAGCCCTACAGGGCCCCATGCTCAGGTACCAGCAAATCGTGAAGGTCGCTCTGACCCTCATCAATGCGGCCAGAAGGTTGCGGCACTACTTCCTGGCCCACACGATCGTGGTTAGGACAAACCAGCCCGTGAAGCAGCTACTCGGTCGTTCTGACATGATGGGTAGGATGCTCAAATGGTCACTCGAGCTCTCTTAGTTCAACGTCCAGTACGAGAGCAAGAAGGCCCTCAAAGCTCAAGTGTTAGCCGCCTTCATTGCAGAAATGACCGCCCCGATCTCCCCGGCCGATGGAGCTCGCAAGTGGACCATCTATGTCGACGAGGCATCCAGTTCGACAAGAAGTGGAGCATGCATCATTCTTGAGAACGAAGAAGGCATCTTGATTGAGGTCTCCCTCGCTCTTTCCTTCCCGACTTCGAACAACCAAACCGAGTACGAGGCCTTCCTCGCTGGGTTGCGCCTAGCCGATGACCTTGGCGCGAAGGAGGTGAAGATATTTACTGACTCCCAGCTCGTCGCCTCTCAGGTGCGGGGAGAGTATCAGGCCAAAAACGACAACCTCGTCGAGTACTTAGCTCTGGTAAAAGAGAGGATGAAAAAGTTCGACTCCGCGGAGGTGAAGCATGTTCCTTGCGAGCATAATACCAGGGCAAACATCCTTTCAAAACTCGTGAGTACGAAGAAGAAGGGCGGAAACAAGTATGTCATCCATGAGGTACTTTCTCGGACAAGCATCAAGAAACCCACCTCGACCGTCGACATAAATTCCATCAGCGACAGCAACTGCTGGATGACCCTGGTATACACGTACCTTAGCACGGGGGAACTGTCCAATGACTCCAAGGATGCTAGCGCAGTTAGACGCCGAGCTTGCTCTTACGTCTTGATCGAGGACAAGTTGTACAAGAGGGGATTCTCCATCCCTTTCCTCAAGTGTGTTGAGGAATCCAAGATCCCTCGCATACTCTAGGAGATACACGAAGGGATTAACGCCCAACACCTTGGCGGACGATCTCTTGCCCAAAAGGCTCTGCGAGCAGGATACTATTGGCCAACCATGCAGTAGGACACGAAGGAACACGTTAAGAAGTGCGACAAGTGCCAACGACACGGGGACATGCACCTAGCCCCACCCAACAAGCTCAAAACGCTCTCGTCCCCATGGCCTTTCGCCTGGTGGGGGATAGATATCCTCGGGCCCTTTACCATAGGATCGTACCAGAACAAATACTTGATAGTCGGTGTCGACTACTTCACGAAGTGGATAAAGGACGAGGCCCTCGCTAAAATCACGACACATAATATACTCTGTTTCTACTAAAGGAACAAACTTGCCCGGTTCGGCGTAGCCCAAGCAATCGTCACCGACATTGGGACGCAGTTCGCCTACAAAAACCTCCAGGACTTCGTCACTAAAATGGGCACAAAGCAACATTTCACGTCTGTCGAGCACCCGGAGACAAACGGGCAGGCTGAAGTTGCGAATAAAGTGATCCTGCGAGGCTTAAAGAGAAGATTATGCGAAGCCAAAAAGAGGTGGGTCGAGGAGCTACACATCGTGCTCTGGCCTACAAGACGACCCCACACTTGACCACTGGGGAGACCCTATTCTGACTAACGTACAGAATCGAGGCAGTTATTCCGGTAGAAATAAGAGAACCCTATAGGTGGGTCGAATCTCCCCTCGACGAGGAGATGAACGGCGAGGCACTGAGGGAAAAGCTCGACATGGTCGAAGAAATCCGATCGGGGGCAGCCCTCCACGAAGCCTCGCTCAAACAAAAGATAACTTTGCGACATGGCAACAAAGTCATTAAATGCGAATTCCAGATAGGCAGCCTAGTCCTGCGGAGAAACCAGAAAGCTCGCGCGAGGGCAAACTTGTCGCAAACTGGGAAGGCCCCTATCGTGTCCGCACGAAAATAAAAAACGGGGCCAACTACCTCGAAAACCTACGCGGGGAGGAACTTGCTCGACCATGGAACGCTGAAAAGCTCAAACAATATTACAGTTAAACATTGTCGTCGACGTACTTGGTTCGACCATGACGAAGTATATCCCGGCCACAGGAGCGTGCTAAGGTACAAGCATGACTTCTAAACTTGAAACAAAAAGACAAGAGTCTGCTCTTGTGTGTGCGAGCAGACTCTTGATCCGATGGGGACACCTCAACCGAGCTCCGCCGTGGTCGTACCAATAAGTCAGAACACCCAGCTCGTGATGGGAAGTTCACGCCACGAAGCAAAGACCTCGACCGAGATCTTAGCTCCGTTACCAGCTGGAAACTAACTCCGACCACTCGACCAGTTCCCCGCACGGTCGAGAACCAATTATGTCGAGCAAAGGCCCCAATCACTTAACAAAAACAGGTAAACACAATATTGCATACACATCAACGAGGAAAATAAGTACTCGACACACAATGGCACATACACAGCAGAGAAGCAAGCATATATTGGAAATACAAATTAAACATCCAATTACAAGCGGGCAGAGCCCAATATTCGAATGTTACAAGCCATGGCGCGCAGGCCAAGCAAAGTCAAAAACCATGGCGTGCATGCCAGGTAAAGTCAAAAATCAAAATGTGGCACACAGGCCAAACAACTAAGTAAACTAACCAGCTGCTTCCTCTTCGGGTGGGGTCCCCTCCTCAGTTTGATCAACTTCACCATCGAGCCCAGCTGGAGCGACCACCTGACCATCAACCACCTGTTGGAAGGGCCCTATCCCCTCGGTAACGAGCTGAAGCCCAAGGTTAACGACCTGGAGTCGCTCCACAGTGGAATTGAAGCCCAGCTCGAGAATACCCAAGCAATCCTGCTCGAGCTCTTGGATTCGGGAAACCAATTCACCCCGAGTTACCAAGAGCTTCTCATTGGCGGTTTCATCCTCGACGGGCCTTGCGGCGGCCTCCAACTTAGTGACCCTCTCCTGGAGCCGTTTCTTCTCCTCGTCGACCTCAGTCACCTTCATCCGCATCTCCTCCATCTCACGATAAAGGTTGATTTAGATCTGATACCTCTCCCGGTAGTTGAAGAAGTCACTCTCCACCTTCTCATTCTCTATCTCGAGGGCCACGTGCTTCGCTTGCAATTTCTTGTGCTCAGCAAGAAGGCAGGTCCCATCATTGAGAGCTAAAGTTGTCTCAAGGACCCTTAACATGGTGACCGCGTCCTCAAACAATGCCTTTCTTCTCGTATCCTTGTCGAGTGCCAGGATTGCCTTGGACTCTGCCTCAGGCACAATCAGGGAGTTGTCCCCGCCGAAAAGCCCCTGGGTACGATGACAAGGAGGTACCATGAACCTCTCCCCAACAGCGCCCTCCAGAAGGTCGACGGGACCAGACTCCTCGAGGCGTTGTTTCTTGGCTTGAGGATCCTAAAAGACATGAGACTGGCTTTCTTGGGGAAAGGAGGAACCCACGGCCTGCTGGTCAGCCTTAGCCATCTGCTGGACCTAGGAAACGTGACCTTTAGGCTCCTTCTTTGCACCTTTGGTCGTCGCGACCTTCAACATACATTCTTGGAGGTTCGACATCTGACCTGCAACAAGAATAAAAGAACGAGTCAATACAACAAGGAAAAATAAGCAAACACGCCAGTAAAGAGCACGCTCGTTACCTAAGAGCCTTAAGGCCTCCTCGTCGGAACCACACTCGAGGAGCGCCTTAGTGTTGATTAAACAGTCCTCGAGGGCGATTTCCCCATTTTCGTCTCGGACAAAGCTCCCGTCCTTGGTCACACACTTGGCGGGAGTGAAACTATCGATGAAGGCCACGATCTTGTCGTAGGCAAGCCTGTCCTCCTTATCCAGATCGTGGGGCTTCGTGAGGCAGCTCTTCGTCCCTCTTTTAAAGTGGGTCTGCTGCCACTCTAGGGGGAACTTTACCTCCAGGACCTCCTCCCTACGCACTCGAATAGGGAGTTAACAACGACGTGTGTCACAAGCTTAACGAGGAAGTACCTATCCTTGAAGGACCGGACGGAGTCCAGATACTCTCTGAACAGCTTTCTCGGCTGCTTCAAGGATACCCAGAAAAGGAAAACTAGCGGGAGCGTAGTGCCAACGCCAAGGTGCTGACACATGAGCTCGAACGCTCGCATGAACGCGGTCGCATTAGGATGAAGCTGCGAGGGCGCCAAGTCCAGCCACTGAAATACCCCGGCTTGAAAATCGCTTAATGGCATGCGAAACCCCGCTTCCCGGAAGGAGAACTCATACATCGGGAAGCGTTTCCCCGGGTAAGACGAGCAGATTCGGTCCATCTTCTTGGGCTTGTAAACCTGCCAGTTCGCAGATGTTCCTTCCTCCTGCTTCTCGACAGTGACGAAGGCGTTCGTGTCGTCAAAGATGAAGCGCAAAGCAACGGCCAGGGGCTCCAGCCCGACCCAGTCGGTCGGGGATTCACCATTCGGGTTAGCCGGATTGTCTTCGACATCTACAGCGACGTCTTCTACGTCGATAGGGTCCACGTCGACCACGACATTGTCCTCAGGCTTTAGAGCCATTTAACCTGAAAAGCAGAAGGAAACAGTGAATTCGACATTAAGATCAAATCCACCCTTCCATCGCAAATCAAGTGAAAGGGCAAGAGGAAAGCGCGAGGATGCGTTCTCGACCAAAACCCTCGTCGACAAGCACAGGGTCATGAGGAAAGAACTTCGGGGTGAGTCTCCCCGACAGGAAAAACTTCATACCATGAGCGTCAAAGGGAGCAGATCTCCTCGACACGAGGTCTATTTTGGCCCCCTGCGGGGAGGAAGCCCCCAACATCAACCCAGCAAGGACGCTAAAGGCCTCAGGGGGTCCCTGAGACCTTCATCGGAAACTTCATGAAGTTTCCTAGAATCCTCATGAACTCCCTAGTATCTTTATCGGGAACTTCATGATTCCGCCAGAAACTTCATGAGCCTCCCAGAAACTTCATCGGAGACTGAAGAAACTCCCCAGAAAATTCATAAAACTCCAAAAAACGCATAAATTCTGGAGAAAGAATGAAGAACTTACTTATACAAAGAAGATTCTGGTGATTACGGCGGCGGAGCAATGGGGCTAACGACGACAACCACAACCAACAAAAGATGAGGGAGCAGAGAAACCTTGAGGAACTTTGAAGAATTCTTGAGCTTGAATGCTGTGAACGTTCAAATGAATCAGCTTCCCCCTATTTATAACCTCTGGCGCGGGAAGCGAAGCGTCCCCTAGGCACTCAAGCATCCCTACGCGTAGCTGTCGTAGGCATTTATTGTTCCTGACACGTGGCTCAAGAAGACGTCATGCATGTCCCTTCAATCCCCCTTGCACGGCTCAAGGAAATGACGTGTCCGCCCTTTCACTTCCGTCACACCATCTAACATGTCCCGCACAATGCTCGATCCTTGCACTGCCGGGAACACTTCCTCGGGAAAAGGTAGAAACAAGCCATGAATACATGTAGCGGGCAGACCTCCCCGCGATAAATGCCTGATCGACCCTATCATCAACCACAGATAAACCCCACTGTTAGGCACGACTAATGGCTTCTACATCTAGCTGCGCGCATAGCCCCACGAGCTCATCGTCTCGAGCACGAGCGATGCTCCTCCGGGTAAGTCCATGCGCCCCTCCTTGACACAAGAATTGACTCTTAAGTCATTACTCCTATGCTTCGAAGCAACGACTTGGGGGCTCCTGTTCTGGAATGGGCCAGAGGCTGGCCCATTGTCGGGCACGGCCCAACCCAGCTCCTCGTCGAGGAGGGCCCAAGAAAGGCTCAATCCATCTTCTCGCACGGGGAACGCTCCTCGCGTATCTTCCCCACGGTCTCCACGTGCTCCCCACACGGGGAGACGTCATTAGCCAACTACCCGCGTCCAAGAGAACAGGTCTTCCACCTTCCGAAGTTCACGGGGCAGTTGAGCCAAGACGAATACCACGTGCTGGTCTTCCCTACGCCACGTAGATCCTGTCAGTTATCTGTATTGGGTCTAATGATCCAACCCAATGCAGATAACCGTTGGCCCAGCGCTGAGGGCACATTATAAATATCATCTTTCACAAGAGGGTCATGTATTCTAACTTTATACACTTTCTGTACTTGCTTTCTCTCTCTCTCGCTGAAACTTACTTTAGCATTGGAGTGCCTTGCAGGTACACCCCCTTCCTCTTCTCCACCACCGACGAATTAGGAGCTCACGACGTGTTGCTGGCTGATGATCTCTTTTATGATCCGGTAAGATCACCTACACATAAGAATTGACCCCTAAACTGATTCATCGATTAACATTATATTTCATTCAATAAAACTCACTAACACTAACCTACTAATTTCAACGTTTCATAATAATACCAATAGTTCAGAATTCAAACATTGCAGCCCATTAATTTCTTCCATCATAATTCTAAAACTGATTCATTCACATTCAACTTCAATCTAATTTCATTCAGCAAACTCTTAACTATTTCTCTAACATTTCATTTGCTATTTTTTCATTAACATCAATGTTTACTAACTCATCTCAAAGTTCCATACACAACCATTCTCATGGTAATTCACAAATGCAACATAGCTTGTTCACTCATAAACTTTTAATGTGACTTGCACCTACGCATGACTTCATAACATAACTAATTTATATAACAATTAGGCATAATATATCAACTAACTCTAACACAACTTCATTCAACTATAACTACCATTAACTTCATTATAACACTTCCTAACAATAGCAGTTGAAACAAAGCTTCATAAATAATCCAAACGAATCCAAGTTGCATAACAACTCAAATCATCATTTAATTAACTTCCAAGTTTAAACAATTAATCATAACTTAGCTAACTCTTTCTAAATACTAATAGATCTAACTAGCAATTCCTTTAACTGTCACATAATTTTAAACTGACTTCGAATTCAACATCTAACTAACTTCAACAGTTTATTACAATTCATCTAACAACCAACTAACTATCAAATTTCTTAACATCCCATAACAAATTTCTTTTACACCACAATCAATTAGCTATAACTAATTTTAACTTCAAATTCAATTCATATAACTAACTGCCACTTTAACAGAATTTTAACAGTGTTAACAGTTCTAACTAATTCCTTCATTTAAATCCTTTAACAGTGACCATGCCCAAACTTCTAACCATCAATCACTGCCCAATCTACCCGAAGTGGTTACAAATCATCTCTCTATAAATTTTCTCATTCTCCCTCAATAGGGAAATCTGATTCTACAAGATTTCTGCAGAACTCTCAACACTACTCTCAATCACTCTCTGAACTCTCAACACTACTCTCAATCATTCTCTGAACTCTCTCTACAACTCCATTCATTATCACTCTTTCTCTCTGCATCACTTTTCATCTCACACAACAACAACAACAACTATCCTACAGGCTAGCATACAAAAGAGAAGAAGAAGAAGATTGCACTGCAAAGGAAATTCAGAGTTTGAATTATTGACCTTATTTGTTGTTTCTCTGGTCTTCTTCATCTTCACCAATTTCGCATTCAACGAATTCCAAGGCCATCTCTGCCTTGTAGGTTGGTTGTTCCTCAATTCCTTTTCTTCTTGCTTGAACTTCATTACTGCAAGTAGCCTTGCATTAGAGGAGCCAAACCCCAAGGTTTGAGCTGCATTCAAACTACCATCACCATTTAATTGCATTAGGAAATTTTAGGTTTCTTATCTATTTTGGCTCGGTTTGGGGAATTAAGTGAGTTTAAGGTTGAATTGATGAGAGATTAAGAGAGAGGAAACTGAGAGGTTCATTCTGGTGGTGGTAGTTGTTTTGGCTCAGCTCCGCCGCCTACGGTGTGGTGGAGCTAGCTCTGGCAAGAAAGACATTCGAGAGATATGGACAACAAAGCAAGGTGAAACATGTGAAATGTATTGATCTTTATTCCTTCACACATTACTTTGTTTTGTTGGCCCTTACCTCCAACCAGGCCCATAGATTTCGTTCATGCACCCCTAAGGCGCTAAGCATACTCCCTCCATGTTGAGTACCATGCAACAAACCTCACTGTGGGTCTTCTTGCTGAAGCCCAACCCCAATTGCTTGGCTACACTCCCTCTGGTCCAAGTATACACACTACATACTTGTTTTTTTGTTTTTTTTAATTCATATAATGAAAATGAAATGAAAGAAAAATTAAATTGTTCAACCAAAAAATTAATTATTTTTAAAAGAGATCATAAATCGGTGTCTATAATTTTTTCCTTATATAAAAATATTTGAATCAACAATATATATTTTTTGTATATAAATACTACCAAGATACTCGTGCATCCGCACAGGTAAATTTATTTAATACGATATAAAATATATTTAGATACACATGTAAATTTGAAATGAAAAAATAATTTAGAAAAAAAAAGAAAATTTTCACATTTGAAAAAAAGAATTCATCTTTCAATTAAAAGCAATTGTTGGTTAAAATAAAATAGATATTTTCCTAATAATGACCCGTGAAATGGAAAGTTAGTGGTGTGCACAATTATTAAGTGATATTCAATTTGATACAATATAAAATGTTTTTAGATACGCATGTCAATTTATAATTTATTACTTAATTGTAAAATAAACAATGATCATATAAACTCAATTGTATTAAATATCAATCTGCTATGAACAAGGCAATAAACAACAGTAAATCAACACAATGAATTGTTCACCCAGTTCAGTCTAACAACCTACATCTGGGGGCATACCAAGCCAGGAAGGAAGTCCACTATTAGCAGTATCAAATTACAGACTCAACAAACCAGTTGACAATCCACTAACTTAATCACTACCCAATGACCCTTCTATCTAAGTCCTCCCTAGATAAGAGACTCCATCTCACTCCCAATCATCGCAATGATGTCTAGCAGTCAACATCTCAGTCACTGCATCAACAGCTTGATTTCCAACAACTCTTCAATCACAGAAAAGTAGAAGACACACTTCCATGACAATACTTAGACATGACACACATGACTAAGAACAATACTTAGAGTTGCTTAACAGCTTCCTCTAAGATCAATACATCTCTTACCTACAGGCTTAGAGATAAACATGATGACCATCCCACAAACCGGGTGGTTCATCAACCAACACAGCCCTTATAATTTACATGATGGCTGGCTTCCAAAACTAGGTTACAATGCTTCTATTTATAACCTATTTCCCAACTGGATTTGGGCCTTCAAATCACAACAAATCAGCAGCTACAAATCTGCAAAAGATTCTGCTACTAAATAGATCTTCAATCAAATCTTCAATTAAATCTTCAATTAAATCTAATTATTCTCCATATCTTTTTGCATGAAAATAGTAACAATATCTGCTCAATATAAGATTGCAACAGAATATATTTGTCCCATGATATTCGCCTGCAATCTCTTCACCAGATCTTCTCAAAACACACTTAAACAAATGCAGCCCTAACAAAACACATCAGACTGATGTTCTGATGTTCTGTCAACTGATGTCAAGACATCAAGTTTAACATCAGCATACAAAACTGCAACCCTTCTGAACTTAACATAAACTGAATGTTAAGAACTCATGTTAAGACATCATACAAATGACATCTTGATTAAAAATCACATGACAGCAAAACAGCAACACCTGCTATACCAGACTAAGATGTCATGACATCTCCTTCAACATCTGTCACACCATTACAGCCATGCACTCATACTAGGCACAACATGTCAAGACATCTCACTTGACATTTCCACAACCTGCTGTACTGGACCCAGATGTCATGACATCTGTTGTAACATATGACATCAATACTGTCATGACAGTTGAAGATGTTTCAACATCAGGTTCAGCATCTGTAGTGATGTCTGAGCAACCATGTCAGGACTTCTGATCTGACATCTTGTACCACTTGCTATAGATCATCATCTGTTCTGACATTAACACATCCTGCAGTGATGTTCTACTCTTATGTCAAGACATTCTTCATAACATTTTCCTGAGCAACATGTTTTGCAAAAATTGCTGCCAACTCAGAACTTACAATCTCCCCCTTTGGCAAATTTTTGGCCAAAACATAATTTGATCATACACATCATATTAAAGGAAAATGCAGCAGCAGAAAATAGAAGTCAGAACATCTTTTTAGGCATATATCAATCACAATCAGTTTTACCAAAATTAATGCCAACACCAAAAGCTGCAGAACTATCAATCTCCCCCTTTGGCATATTTTGGCTAAAACCTTCTTCTTTGAACACCCATCCAGCTCCTCCTCAACCAAGGGACACCTGATGTTTCTTAATTCTCCCCCTTTTTAGCCATAATAGGAGCAAACCAAATAAACGACATGCATGAGCTAGAACACCAATAAGAACACTGCTCCCCCTTAACACCACAAGTCCAGCTGCACAAAATTGTAACACTCTCCCCCTATCAAGGATAACATGTGCTTCTTTGTGCCTTGATGAATGGAAAACATAAGACGCATCTTCATGTCTTCAAGAGCTCACTCTTTGTTCAATACACCTGCTGAACACATTCACCTACTGCTTGACCCTCAAGCAAATAATGTACCACAACAGTACATAAATAAGATAGAAGCTTGTGATCTCAGGAGACAAAAACCATAACATTCTGAACAGAATGTTCTGTCAACAAATGTTATGACATCAGTCTTGACATCATGAACAGAATCCAGATGCACTAAGAAAAGCACCACATTCCAAAACAGAATCTCCAAGCTCCCTCTTAAGCCAAGGAACCAAAAATCCAGAAAACCAAACAACACAGAGCATCACATCATCACAGAACATCTACTTCAAAATACTACAACACTACATGATACCAACCACCATAGCACACAACATTCTCTACTCTCTACTCTCCCCCTATCTTTCTCAACAGATGCTTCTTCAGCAAGAAACACTCCAAAACCACCACATAATATCCTATGACAGCTTCATGATCATATAGTGTGTGGATACCCAGAAATAAACACTCATCCACCTTCAAGAAGAATAGAACTCCTTGAGTCTTCAACTCATCACCCTTCTGCCCAAGAGTAACTTGTTCCAAGACAATCCTCAAGACCAACCAGCTGCCACACTCTGATTATCTTGATTCTTCGAATCCACTATATAGATCAACCAATTGCCTCCTTTATGAAACCTCATATGAAAAAGCTAACTGCCATAAATTGTCTTCTTCACGTTTGTCAAAATTCTCCCAAAGATATCCTGATCTACCCACTGAAATTGATCTTCAAAACACATGTTCCACACACTTAGAATCTCTAAGACATGTAATATCTTCTTCTTCTCGCCACTTGAAAGAACTTCCTCCCTTAACAGAACAAGAGTCCCATGCTCTCATAGACTTGATTCACCAACCAAGTTTGAGTAGACAACCTCCATCCTGCTTAGAAACTCCAAAGATTTCAAACCTACCACATCTGAATCTTCAGAAAATAAGTAGTCCAAGACTACCCCATAGCAATACTAAAGTATGTCACTTCCCTTAGTAGAGCCGTCAGTAGAAAGCCAGAGATAACTGCCACTTATCCTCGACCTTCATAACCAGAGCAAACACAATGCTCCAAACCACTTAGATCAGAAATAAACTGATCCAATTTGTAACCAACAAGATTATGATGTCTTCATAGTCTTCCATCTTCATCTTCAACAGCACCACCATCTGGACAAGTCATCCACAATACCAGATGCTAAGCAATAATCCTAGGTCAACACCTAGGCGACTTGTGATCGAATGTAGAACCCCTCCCATGATTCTCTAAACCTCTGATGAAAAGATGTTAGAACAATTGACAGAACATCCTTAATCTTGTCTTTCAAGGATAATCAATTAAATACTTGTGAATTTCACAAATAGTAATTGATCTTAAATCCCTGTGGTTTAACCCTTCTTCAGACTCCAACATCTTCTGAATCTTCTTCATGACAACCATTATGACAACCATTCATACCACAAAAGCCTTCCAGGTTTGGTCAGTGTCTTGATCTTTCACTCCACTCTGAGCAAAGAACTGAAGTGATGTTTCAACATCAGTTCCAACATCAGTCTAAATCACCTTAAACATCTACTAGGATTTGGAGACTACAACCATAGTAATCCACACATATCTCTTGCAGCGAACACACGAGAACATATCAACATCTGATCAACTTCCAAGATCAGACCAACAAAACTGCAGTAACTTGCATAACACATTCTTCCAGAAGCTTCTTCTTATAAGCACAAGGTTTAGACCTCTTGTCTAACTTAAGAGTGATAACATACCATAGACAATCTGCTACTTCCAATCTTTCAAAACAGCTATAATCTAGTAGGACTTTAACTCATCATTTACCATATACTGCTGATGTGTAGCGCGATGTCGAGACATTAGGATTGACATATCAAGCTCAGCTTCTTTCTTGATGAACCTTCCTCCAGTTCATGATTTTGAAAATCAGAAACATGTATCTTCACAAGAGAATTCATCTTCAGATATACCAGAACTACATTGGACACCATAAATACGCTTAAGAGATAACTTATCAAGATCTTCACTCCCGCATGAAAGATTTGACAGTGATACTCTTTTGCTTTGGCTCCACCCTCTTCTTTCACCATCAAGAAAACTGATAAAGAAGGAATCAATGTTCTGGACAGATTGGTCTTCAATGCCTGATTTGAAATATATTCATTCACCTTTTGATCTCTTCTTTCCCAAAACAAAGATATGAGATAATCCTCAAGTATCTTTGGCGTCTCTAACCAAACGGTTGAAGCTGTCTTGCATAAACTACAACATCATAGAATATCCTACTGAGGAGACCAAAACCTAATGTCTTTCCAAGAGAATACCTTCCTAGAATCTCACCACCAGAGATACAAGAACCAACCAGGGTTACATCAGATACCATGCAGCGGAACACACAACAACTCCTCAACAACCTTCAGGCACTACTCAATAATCCTTGCACACCATCACCATAAACCAAGTGCCAACAAAAAGGTTTGAAAATAAATCAAACTCATAACAGCAGTTCTCCACCAAAGCTACACACCTGATAACAACAGATAGGTCCAATACATACCCTGTCATGAATAGTCCATCCTTCACTTAAAGGGATCAAACAAACAACTATATGAACTGACCAAGTCCATAACTCAGCAAAACTATCTTCCTTGCTCATGAACCAGAAAGTATCTTCCCTAGATCTCATCCAGAAACAGACAGGATGCCTGCTCTGATACCAATTGAAATTCTAGTATCAGATGTGTGATGTTAAGTGTGATGTCACAACAACACAATCTGCTATGAACAAGGCAATAAACAACAGTAAATCAACACAATGAATTGTTTACCCAGTTCGGTCTAACAACCTACACCTGGGGGCATACCAAGCCAGAAAGGAAGTCCACTATTAGCAGTATCAAATTACAGACTCAACAAACCAGTTGACAATCCACTAACTTAATCACTACCCAATTACCCTTCTATCTAAGTTCTCCCTAGATAAGCGACTCCATCTCACTCCCAATCATCGCAATGATGTCTAGCAGTCAACATCTCAGTCACTGCATCAACAGCTTGATTTCCAACAACTCTTCAATCACAGAAAAGTAGAAGACACACTTCCATGACAATACCTAGACATGACACACATGACTAAGAACAATACTTAGAGTTGCTTAACAGCTTCCTCTAAGAACAATACATCTCTTACCTACAGGCTTAGAGATAAACATGATGACCATCCCACAAACCGGGTGGTTCATCAACCAACACAGCCCTTATAATTTACATGATGGCTGGCTTCCAAAACTAGGTTACAATGCTTCTATTTATAACCTATTTCCCAACTGGATTTGGGCATTCAAATCACAACAAATCAGCAGCTACAAATCTGCAAAAGATTCTGCTACTAAATAGATCTTCAATCAAATCTTCAATTAAATCTTCAATTAAATCTAATTATTCTCCATATATTTTTGCATGAAAATAATAACAATATCTGCTCAATATAAGATTACAACCGAATATATTTGTCCCATGATATTCGCCTGCAATCTCTCCACCAGATCTTCTCAAAACACACTTAAACAAATGTAGCCCTAACAAAACACATCAGACTGATGTTCTGATATTTTGTCAACTGATGTCAAGACATCAGGTTTAACATCAACATACAAAACTGCAACCCTTCTGAACTTAACATAAACTGAATGTTAAGAACTCATGTTAAGACATCAGACAAATGACATCTTGATTAAAAATCACATGACAGCAAAATAATAACACCTGCTATACCAGACTAAGATGTCATGACATCTCCTTCAACATCTATCACACCATTACAGCCATGCACTCATACTAGGCACAACATGTCAAGACATCTCACTTGACATTTCCACAACCTGCTGTACTGGACCCAGATGTCATGACATCTATTGTAACACATGACAGCAATACTGTCATGACAGTTGAAGATGTTTCAACATCAGGTTCAGCATCTGTAGTGATGTCTGAGCAACCATGTCAGGACTTCTGATCTGACATCTTGTACCACTTGCTATAGATCATCATCTGTTCTGACATTAACACATCCTGCAGTGATGTTCTACTCTTATGTCAAGACATTCTTCATAACATTTTCCTGAGCAACATGTTTTGCAAAAATTGCTGCAAACTCAGAACTTACAATCATGTAAAAAAAGAGATGCGTGAGATTGAGAAAGAAAAAAAATTCACATTTGAAAATAAAAAATTTGTTTCTCAAATAAAGATAATTAATGATTAAAATAAAATAAATATTGAGTCTGTTTGTTTCAGCTTTAAAAAAAATTGATTTTTCTTTGTATTTTCAAAAATAGATTTTACAAAACCGTTTTTCAAAATACTACAAGTTTTTTATATTCATTTTTTCTAAATTAAAAGACTAATTTTGACATTCTATAATATTAACATACATTATTGATGATCAAAAGATAGTCGAATCCGCAATTTTTCAAAAAGTTGTATTTCAAAAATGATTATGTGATTTTTTAAAATTTTATCCAAAAAAAAGTTTCAATAAAATGATGAAATATCTAAAATAGCTATTCATACCAAATTTTCATTTGAAGCTTTTAGGAAAAGTTTCTTTGTAATTTATTTTACACAAAATTATATTACACTATAAAAATCATTTAAAAAAAAAGTAAAAACAAATGGGCCCTATATCCTGATAGTGACCTGTGAAATAGAAAGTTAGTTGTGAGCACTGTTATTGAGTGTTATCTAATTTGATACGGTATAAAATATATTTAGATACACATGTCAATTTCAATTGAGTTACTTAATTATAAAATGAATAATAATCATATAAATTATGAATATTTTATATATAAAATAGTTATATTTTTATTATAGATAAATTTTATGTTTTAAAAATTCAACATTTTTCTGTATTCTTCTTCATTAAATTAAAAAGAGGTTCAAACTTTGTTATTTATACTTAAAAAAATAAAATAGGAAAAAGAAAATGGAGAGAAAAAAAAATTTAAATGAAAGTGAAAAAGTGTGAGAAAAAGAAATGTGGGGGAAATTTGAAATTTGAAGTAAGAGAAGAAAAGAAAGAGAGAGAAAGTTAAAAGTAAAAAGTGAAAAATGAATGAGATGGCAAAATGAGGTAGTTTCAATTTTTGTAGTATTTGTTAATTACAAATATGCCCTTTTGTTAGTACAATTTTTTAAAAAGAAAAGAATATATTATGAAGTTTGGTGGTAGTTTATTTTAATGGATAGATAGTTGAATAATTGATAGTTGATTAAGAAGTTTGGTGGTAGGTTATTTTAATGGATAGATAGTTGATAGTTGATTGATAGTTGAAGTTGATTATTTGTATTTTGGCAATACTTTCAAAAATATTTGAATCAACAATAAAACTATTCAATTATTATTCAATATTTTGATCAGTAGCTTCATGTTCCCGTTATATTTGTTTAAATTTCGTGATATAAAAAAATAATATGTTATGATTTGATCAAACTTTGTTTTGTATAGTTACTATGCACATTTGTTCATAAAATGTAATAATAATAAATGAAAAAAAAAGACAAAATTGTTGAATCAATAGAGTTTATTATTTCTAAAGAGATAATAAATTGATACCTATAATTTGTTTCATATATAAAAATATTTGAATCAACGATAAATTTTTCTTGTCTATAAAAATAATAAATATTATTTTTGTATTTAAATTTATTTATAAAAATATTTGAATCAATAGTAAACTTAGTCTCATTTATAAAAAATAACCTAACTTAAAATCATTTGAATCAACAATAACCTTGATTTTAAATAAAGTTAGTAGTTTATTAAATATATAGATACATTTATTGTTTGATTTTAAAATTCTATCCATAAAAAATATTTAAATTAATTTATAAAAAACACGTCTAAATTCATAATCAAAATCAAATAAATTATGACACATCTACCACACATCTATAAATTCATAATCAACTTCAAATTAGTATTTTATAAATTAACAAAAATTTTGGATTGGACCCCCCTTAAAACAGCATCCAGATCCACTCCATTTTCTTATCCTCCATTTATTCAAGTTTCTTTAATAGATTTTTGCCACGTAGAATTTAATGATTTGAACGGTCAAGATTAAAAACTAAAAAAATATTTTAATTAAATATGGACTATTGAAATCCTTTAATGTTTTTAACCATAGAATTAAATGTTTTTAACCATGTATCCTGTTTTTAATCTGGACCATTGAAATCCTTTAATGCCACATGGCAAAAATATGTTAAATAAAACGGATTAAATGGAGGATAAGAAAATAGAGCATATCCAAATTCCTTAAAACATAATTACACTCTGCTAATTTCAACAAAAAAAAACAATGACACTCCACCGACATCTGAATAATAATTACATATTTAATATTCATAAAATAGTTAAAAACATATTTATTAATTATTTAAAATTTCTTATTTACTATATATAAACATTAATTATAATTATTCAGTAAATATGCTTAATAACTTTTATAACTCTACCTTATTATAAGCATTTTTAATTTGTTTTACTTATTTTTATTCATTCACACAAATTTTAAAATTTTATACTATTTTAAACCTTATTGAATTAATTTTAATTTCAATTAAAATAAACCTATCAAAGTTCCACTTTATATTCTTTTAAGTTTTAAAATTAAAGAATAAATTTAATAACTTCAAGTTTAATGGCACGCATTTTTTTATATTTTAATTAGTGAAACATGTTTTTTTGAAATATTTTCTCGTATTTAAAGTTATAGTTTAAGAAACCTTTTCATTTTAATCGTCTGTGGCTATACTCGTGTCCATTTTACAGATTTTTTACCATACCTGTTGTGGATAATTTTGTGGATGTTCAATGGGAATGAGTCCAATTACCATCCCTAAATGTTATGGTTAGATAGGAAACCTGATACTAATATTTTGAAGTGTATAAGTAAAAATTATTGATAAATGACACACATTTTTGTATCTTGTGCAATGACACACATCTTCACGTATATTATTTTCTTAAAAAATATTGTATGTTAAATGAAAAATAATTTCAAATTAAAATTATTAGTAACATTAATAATTAAAAAACAACAAACTTTTGTCCCGTATTTGAATTCATAGATTGTTGTAAGTATATTTACTTTTATTTTCTTTAATTGTACACAAAATATAATAATGATTGCATATTACTTTCTATATGTAAACAATAATATAATTATGCTGTAGAAAAAACTAAATAAACAATTGGTTGAATTTAAAAAATAAACCTATAACTCTATAATATTTTTTGGAATAATTGCAATATAGTTTTTTCTGCTCCGTATCAAGCTTGATCCGGTTGATACAGTGAGTTGTAAGTTTTAATTCGGTCGGATCCTCGCTGTTGGCATTCAATCTGAATGTTTTCAATGTTTTTAATCCATATGTTTGTAGTCATCATGTTGGGATATTTTTTTTAAAAATGAGAAAGGGGATTCCAGGATCTGGTTATTATTCATGGGATTACTTGTCTGGGTCAAGCTGGAAGAATTTAGAGATAGAGGGAGATATAACAACAGGCAGTATTACCGAAAGATCAGATGTTAGTACAGTTGGAGATTCTATGGGTTAAGGACATTAAAAGGTGTTAGTAGGAAATCAAGCAGGGGGCCTAAAGAACGTAATCAGAGGAGATTATGCAATGTTGATAAACCATGCTATCTTGGTCATAAAGAGAAGATTCCTTAGGAACAAAAGTAGGGACACAAGAATCAAGCTCATGAACAGTTTTTATAGCATTAAAGGTGTAGAAGATGTGATCAAGAATAATTTAAATACCCAATGGAAACAAAGTTCGTATCAGTATCTTATGTGGCTATACATAAAATATTATTGGTTCATATATCTTGGTTTCTTTGGTATCCTGAGTACTATGGAGAGGTTCAGTAACTCTGAGCATGATGCAAATGGCCAGTTCAATGCCGAACCTGCTATACTGGCTCCAGAAGATCTATTGGATTTGTGTCTTGTGGGCTCTTTGTTAACTAACAAACCCATAAGATTAAATGCTTTGAGAGATAGACTGACGCAAATATGGCAACCAGGCCAAGGAGTCACCATTTCCAAAATAGAAGAAAATAAGTTCTTGTTCCAATTTTATCATGAGTGGGATCTTGAGAGAGTTTACCAAGGAGGACCATGGCTCTTCGACAATTTCATGTTGATCTTAAGGAGCCTGAAATTTGGAGAGGATCCTATCACCATTCCCATGAACGAAGTCGAGATATGGGCTCAGGTTCATCAACTCTCATTTGGTTTCTTGAATGAGGAAATTGGTATTCTCATTGGAAATCACATTGGACGGTTCATTTCATATGATGAACACAATAACTATGGAACTTGGAGGAAATATATGCGGCTTCGGATAACGATCAAGGTTCAAGATCCGCTCAAAATGAATTGGGCTTTTAATAGGATTGAAGGGGACCAGGTCCAGGTTATTTTCAAGTACGAGAAGCTCGGAATTTTCTGCTTCCTGTGTGGGATCATCAGTCACTCCGAAAGTTTCTGTCACAAAAAGTTTGGAAACAGTCAAGATGGTGAAGTGCGAAGGTGGGAAAATTTCGCGCGTGCTGAGAATGGTACTCTAGGAGGAAACGACAGTGCAAACAGATGGTTGAGAAACGCTGGGGGGCGTGTTTCCAGCGACCAAAAAATTAATGACCAGACAGACGGATTTAATGGGGTCAAAGTGATAGCCAACACAATAATTCAAAAAGTATGAATGCTGAAGGTGTGAGAGACATTGATGGTGAGCATTTGGTGCATGGAAGAGTTTTAATTGATAGAAAGCCTAATTCAAAGCGGATGGTTTTTTACAAATTAATTGAGAAATAGGCTAATCAAGGCGGGATTAATAGTTGGATACCTTTTGAACTAATCGCTACTACTAGTGGCAATGCAGATAATGAAAACGTTCCAAAAAATAAAGAAATAACGGATCCCTCGGTCAATGCATTAGTGGGTAGCAGGTCACATGTGGATACAGAACTAGCTGATCTCCTATCATAAAAAGCTGTGGTTAGTGTGGGAAATAAAATACCACACGTGTTAGCTGATGGTGTCAATAATCAAGCTTTGTTACATGGGAGCATTGTCTCAATTTCTAGGAGCCAGCCACGTGTGCACTATGAGAAGGATTTGGTAAACATGAAAGCTGGAAAATCAATTGCTGAGACAAGTAGGGACATACCTGCGATAGGTGGAATAAATGTTATACTGGGTTGTCTGAATGATGGGACATGAGCTTTTAATGCTACGCATGATAGGATGAAATATTCAACTGTTGGTGATAAAGAGCAGACAAGAGAATTAATTGCTGGGGCAGGTGCATTTATTACGGATGCATATGGAGACAAAACAAATCATGGTGTGTTAAATGGTGTTGCGGACAAGGCTTTAAACCGTGATAAAGGCAATTACTTTCATAATAATGATAGTAAAATGTCATTACAAAAGTCAGAAGGCAACTCATTAACGAGGCTAGACAAGATTCTACAATTTCAAACAAGCGGTAATGATGAAATTAAATTTCAAGCAGGCAGTAATGATGAAATCAAACCAAGACAAAGCATTAAAGGGGCCAGTGATTTCACGAAGGATATTATTACGGATAAGGAAGCATCAGAAGGAATTTATTCTGGTATTAGTAATTATGACATTTCAGGTGGGGAAAATAAAAACCTCACTGCGGATACAAGATTGAAGATTTTAGGAGGGAATAACACAAAAACACAAAGCTGTTGGAGAGTGAGTCAGACCTTGACAAAGAATCGTTCAGCACTGGAAAAATTATGAAGAGGATTCGATTGGAAGATAACAAAGTGGCGAAGCTGGTTCAGAATTTGGAGAATTATACTGAAGGCGCTTCCAATGTGGTGGACGAAGCTGAGGGAAGAAAGGATGCTAATGGAGATGACAAGACCAAGCAACCTAGTACTTTTTCTATTGTCAATTCTATAATGGCGGGCTCTATTAAACAGGCCTGCCAAGACAAATGATTGTTATTAGTTGGAACTGTTGGGGCCTAGGTAACCCGAGTGCAGTTCCTATCTTAAAGTACCTCATCTGAAGCCATAAACTGGATGTTATATTTCTGTTTGAAACAATAAGTCATGGCAATAAAATTGAAGAATTAAGATATATGTTGTGTTTTGAATGTTCATTTTCAGTAGATAGAGAAGGTATATGAGGAGGTGTGGCAATCTTGTGGCAAAATACTGTGTAATATGCTATCCAAAATTATTCAAACAATCACATTGATGTTCTTATTCAAAATAGCAGACAAGGTAACTGGAGATTGACAAGTTTCTATGGGTTTCCTGAAAGCAATAGAAGGAGGCAGTCGTGGAACCTTATTCGAAACCTTTCTCAAATGTCTAGCTTACCATGGTGCATTATGGGAGATTTTAATGATATCCTGTCAGTTGATGAAAAGAAAGGTAGGGTCGAAAGGTCGAATTGGTTACTCAGGGGATTCAGACAAGCTATCCAAGATGCGGGTCTCGTGGATGTCCTTATGGAGGGGTACCCTTTTACGTGGTTTAAAAGTCTTGATACTGATAGAGCAATTGAAGAAAAATTAGATATAGCTTTGGCTAATAATGATTGGTGTTTGTTATTTCCAAAAGCTAAGGTAAAGTGTTAACGGCTTCTTCTTCGGACCATTATCCTATACTGCTTTCTTGTGAAGGTAGAATGATGCATCAAAAGCTTCCAAAGAGGTTCAGATTCGAGAATGTCTGGTTAACTGAGTCGGGCTTTTAGGAGTTTGTTCTTGATCAATGGCAAAATTATGATACGGATGATATTATTGGTAAATTGGAAATCTGTGGGGAAAAAATGCTAAAGTGGAGCAAGACTAATTGCCACAAGACAAGAAAGGAAATCGAGACAATAAGTAGGAAGATTGATAGAATTCGGCATTATGTGGGGGAAGGTAATATTAATTATTTTACCGCTCTCAAAAGGCGCATGAATTCTCTATTGGTCAAAGATGATATGTTCTGGAATCAAAGAGCAAAAGTTCACTGGTATAAAGATGGAGATCTTAACACTAGATTCTTTCATATTTCTGCTTCTGCGAGGAAGAAAATCAACACTATCACCTCTCTTATGAATGATAACGGAGAAGTGACCTCTTCAGCTGATGGAATGAGTAAAATAACTCATGATTATTTCACAGATCTATTTCAAAAGAAGACTAGCTCTCGGGATCAGGTGCTTCAGTTTATTGGATCTCGTATTTCAGATGAGGATAATATTATGTTGACATCTCCATTTATTTTGGAGGAATTCAAAGAAGCTATATTTTCTATGAAAGCTGACAAGATCCCAGGCCCGGATGGTTTTAATCCAGGTTTCTATCATTAATTTTGGGATACTTGTGGGAATGAAAATTTTAAAGCTAGTTGTTCCTGGTTAGAAAATGGTATTTTTCTACCAAGTTTGAATATGAAGAACATCACTCTTATTCCAAAAGGTGAAGTTCAAATTTCCATGCAAGATTGGAGACCGATTGCTTTGTGTAATGTGTTGTATAAGATTATAGCTAAAGTTTTAGCAAATCGGTTGAAGAGATTTCTGGACAAGTGTATTTCGGATAATCAACCTGCTTTTGTTCCTGGTAGATCTATTTTGGATAATGCCATGGCAGCCATCGGTTGTTCATTATATGAAGACCAAAACAAAAGGGAAGCAAGGGGATATAGCTCTCAAGCTGGATATAAGTAAAGCTTATGACAGAATTGACTGGGATTATCTGAGAGATATACTTATCACTATGAGTTTTAGTCAGAAGTGGGTGGGGTGGATTATGTTATGTGTGGAGACGGTTAACTATTCTGTGAGCATGAATGTGAATATGGTGGGACCAATTACTCCTGGACGAGGGTTGAGGCAAGGGGATCCGCTATCTCCGTATCTTTCCATTCTCTGTTCAGAAGGGTTATCAGCTCTTATTAAGAAAGCAGAGTCTAAGGGAGACATCCACGGGATAAAAATATGTAAGAATGCCCCTATCATATCTCATCTTTTGTTTGCCGATGACTGTTTCATATTTTTTAGAGCGGACGTGAGTGAAACAAATGTGATGAAGAATATCCTAAGTATGTATGAAGAAGCTTCGGGGCAGGCCATTAATTTTCAAAAGTCTAAAGTTTTTTGTAGTAGAAATGTTAACCCAAATATTAAAAATGCTTTGGTTGATACTTTAGGAGTTCAACAGGTTCTGGGAACAGGCAAGTATCTTGGTATGTCATCTATGATAGGAAGAAGTAGGAAGGTTACTCTCAAATTTGTTAAAGACGGAATTTGGAAGAAGATTAATTCTTGGAGTAGTAGAAGTCTTTCTCAAGCAGGTAGGGAAACCCTCATTAAATCAGTGTTACAAGTTATTCCCTCTTATATCATGAGTATCTTCTTGTTGCCTTCATCCTTAAGCGAGGTAAATTGAGAAGATGATGAATTCCTTTTGGTGGGGTCATAAGAGAGATCGGGTCAAAGGTATTCATTGGTTCTCTTGGGACAGGTTGTCTATGCCTAAATCGAATGGAGGGATGGGGTTTAAGAATTTGATTGCTTTTAATTATGCTATGCTGAGTAAACAAGCCTGGAACCTCATGACCAAACCTCGTAGCCTGGTTACTCGACTTTATAAGGCAAGGTATTTCCCTAAGTGTGAGTTCCTGGATTCTAACATTGGGCACAATCCTATTTATGTCTGGCGTAGTATATGGAGTTCGAAGTTTGTGGTGCGAGGAGGGTATAGATGGAGTATCAGAACAGGAGAAAGTATTTCAGTTTGGGGGTAGAAATGGCTTCATGATAGCTCGGTTTTGAACAATCCTTGGCCAAATTGCCCGGAAGTGGTTAATCTCAAAGTATCGAACTTATTGAGTCATAATGGTAAGAATTGGAATCCGACGTTGATACATCCTCTTTTAGGGGAAGGAGATGTGAGTAAGGTTCTTAACACTTTGTTATTCGAGTCAGTTCATGAGGATAAGTTAGTCTGGAATCTAGAGAGGAATGGTATATTTTCAGTGTGAAGCGCTTATCATTTTTGTATTAAAGAAGCTATTGATACTTCCCACCTCAGGGTTGATAATAGGTGGAACTTGATATGGAATCTTAAGATTCCGCCACGAATTAAGAACTTTCGCTGGAGTCTTTGCAAGAATTGTGTGCCTACTAGGATAAGATTGAAGGACAAAGGTTTGGATTGTCCAGCTAGTTGTGGTGTGTGCGGAGACGGTGACGAGACTTATTACCACATGTTCCTCTAATGTTCTAAGAGTATTGAGTGTTGGGAAAAAATGGGTGTTTGGTCTAGGCTCCAGCAGTTATTGTCGCAGGATGGTGATTTTGGTTCTATTATCTTTTCCTTCTTGCAGAGTGATAGTCAAGATCAACAAGCGAGGCTCTCAACTATGTTGTGGAGTATCTGTAAATGCAGGAATAAGTGTGTTTGGAATCATAGTGTTAACTCACTGAATTCCATTTGTCATCGTGCTTCTCACTTATTGGTAGGGTGGAAAGATGCCCAACAGATCAGATTGAGTCTCAACTCTCAGCATCAAGAGGAATTTGAATCCAAGTGGAGTAAACCTCCACCCGGGCGGTTAAAATGCTATATTAATGCTTCCTTCTTAAATAATAAAGTGGGTATATGTGCTTGCATTTGAGTTGATAAAGGGGAATTTGTTGTTGGCCGGACTATGTGGATATCGCCTACCACTGAAGTACATGTGGGTGAAGCTTTAGGGCTCTTATACTCAATCAAATGGGTTCATGAGCTAGGTTTGGATAATATGGATTTTGAGTTAGATGCTAAAAGTGTAGTGGATAGTGTGAATCTTCATAATCCTAATGATTCGGAGTTCGGTGCTATCACTAAAGAGTGTAAGGGTTTGTTAGCCCTTCTTTTTAGGAACTCTTATGTTAAGTTCGTTAGGAGACAAGCCAATGAGGTTGCTCACGTGTTGGCGCGGGCGACTCCATACTTTGCTAGTTTCCATATTTTCAGTGACGTTCCAACATGTATCGATAATATTATTATTAATGAAATGTTATAAGTTTTTCCCGTCAAAAAAAAAATTTTGAATTGAAAGAAACTTAATGATTAAAAAAAAAACTAAAAGAAAATTATTGAAAATTAAAGATAGTTAATGATTTAAAAAAAACTATAAACGGTAGTATTTCCAATTCCTCTATTTAATAATTTCTTTAAATAAACTTAATGATTCAACTTTATGATTTTTTACTTCTAAAACGAAGCATGTGAAATATTAAAAAAAGTAAATCATACCATTTATGCAATGAGAAATATAAGAGAAATAGATACAAATATGAAAGTAATTATTGATCGAGTAGAAACATGAATTAAATATATAAATATATAAATATATATATATATATATATATATATATATAGAGAGAGAGAGAGAGAGAGAGAGAGAGGGAGAGGACGTATCATATGAGAATGTCATTTTTATGTGAAAACATGAGAATGAATCTGAACCATTAGATTTTAACATAAATGGTGGAGATTATTTGTGGTTTTTATTTTTCTCTCACCTCCATTATTAAAATAAATGATGGAGGAAAGGGAAAAAAAAACTGACACATAATCTCCACCATTTATTTTAAAATCTAATGATTCGGATTCATTCTCATATTCTCACATAAAAATGGCATTTTCATATGATATGTTCTATATATATATATATATATATATATATATATATATATATATATATATATATATATATATATATATATATATATATATATATATATATTGTGAGTGGATAAAAAAGCAGTGATGTGACATACATATTGATATTATCGAAGCACTATTAGTTTTGAAAATATTATAATACTACTTTTCTGCAGCATCACGTGAAAGAAGATTGCTTGTCTTGTCATGACTATAAAAATGGAGAAAAATATGTGGAAATATAAATTCAAATTTTATTGTTAATTTAAAATTTAATATTATGAATTATATTTAATGTATAATAAGAATATTCATAATTGTAGTTAATGTATTATAGAAAACAAATATTATAAAGTAAAGATCTTATTTTTTTTTTATGTAATAATAAAATATTGATTAAAATAGTAGAAATAAGATAATTGTGAAAATATAAGGTATAAAATGACAAAGTCGGACACGATAAATAAAAAATTAAGTAATTATTGTTTATAATATAAAAAAACATATAGCAAAAAAATGATAAAAAAAGAACATAATATTAAAAATTAATTAGACTGAATAACAATATTATATTTTGCAAACAAAAATGGAAGATTAGTATTCTATATAATGAGTGATATGTATTTTTCAAAACATAAAATAAGGATAAAAGTTCAAAAATGTTGCATCGAAAAGAATTAATTTATTTAAAGTATTATTTGGCGCATATGTGAATTTGTTATATATATTTAATTTGATTATTATATATATAATTTATTGGAAGATCAATTACCTTTATATAACACTTAATAGTGAATCTCAAATATAGTGATCCGATTTTGGTAAGTACTAAATTAAAGTTTTGACTGTTTAAATTTTAGGAAATTTGAATTTTAGATTTATGGTTTATTTAAAAGCATGTGAAGATTTGTTTCATTTATTGTTTTTTATTTTTATAGGAAACTTTGATTCTAGTATAATTGTTCATTTATTTAAAGAGTCATTGAGTATGTCTGTGAATCAATTTTAGCATGAAATAATTTGTTGCTATATATAAAGATTCAATTTTTATTTGAATTGAAATTGAATATTTGGTTTATAGCATGATTATGATGTTTGAATTTTATAGTTATTAAGTTTCTACAATAATTTTTTATTTCATGATATTTCTTGTTTTCTTGTGAGTTTGTTCTCACATTAAGGGTCACTAAGTAATCTTATGATTATGAGGAATGCGACAAAGCTTACGGACCTGACCTACATTTTATGGGTAGTGCCTTGTAAATTTAAGACCTTTTCCCATTTAATTTATTAAATTGTCTAGTAATTTTTGATTGAGTTGGTTGAAACAACAAAATGCAAAAGTAACCTTTGTCGCGTGTATTTAATTCAGTTGAAAATTACAAAAGGTGTAGTATGGAATTATTCATGCAAGCTGTTATAGTCGACCAAAAGGAAGACATAGTTTGGCCGAATAATTACATACCTGTGATGGTGAATATGCGGTAATTATTATTTTTTTTTTCATGTGGGTAATGGTTGGTGTCAAAGACGTACATTATCTGACATGACTTATTACCAATGTTTGATCATTACGTTGCAGTTAATTCTTGGCAATCAAAGATTGTGGATTAATGGTGCGTTTGGTATCTTGTTTTTGTCTTATAATTTACAATTAAATATTTGCATGTCTCCATAATAATTTATTGATGTGCCTAAAAAGTCGTGTGAACATAAACTCATGAAAGTATTTAGTGGATTACATTCACACCTATAATGGTAAACATGTGACGATTATAAATATTTATTGTTTATCAATATTAATTGTCAATGTTTGATCATTGTAACAAAATACCACTAGCAATTGATGTTGTAGTCTAAAGACTTGACATGAATGATACACTTGGTATTTTGGTGAGTACATTTTTTTGTTATCTATAAAGTAATATAGTTTGTGTATCTGCAAAATAAGTTAGATTTTGATTCTCAAAAGTTTTAACTTTTAGGAATAAAATATGAATATTATGTTCTTGGATCTATACCTTACATAAGGATGGAGAAACTTAAATTCTATCACAATTTAATGTATTTAAAGTGAGACACAAGTTTAAAAAGTGAGTACACTCTAAATTATACAGGTCTATGATCTTAAAGCATTACAATCCAGAGACATTAGAGGTGTTATTTAAGATGACATAAATTTTGTCATATTATCTTTGCTTAAATTTTAGTGCTTCTAAAGCAATAAAGCGAAAGTCAAACTCTTATTGGAGTGATGACTTTTCATTAAGATTATTAAGCAAAGACAATATTTGAAGCGCATTATGAAATTATTTAATCTTGCTAAAGCACTATAGTTTCGTCAATTATGTGACTTTGTCGAAAATTTAGCATATGGTATTCTCTTTGCACAATTAATTTTATAACTATTAAAGTTAGAAATTATTCTTTAATAAAATAATTTCATAAAGTGTGCAATAAAGAAAAGATTGAAGCAAGAGAAAATAAAGAATAATAAGAAAATATGATTTGAATGACAAATGTTCAGGGTGTTAAAATATATATCAATTTAAAGGGCACAAATTTGGTAAAGATTGATATTTATTTTAATTTATTTTTAACTATTTTAGATTGTCATTATAAGCTTAAATTTTCATTTAAAAGATAATTTGGTGAATGAATAAAGTTTTGTTTTAATATGATAACTTCGTCCTTTTTTTAATGATGAATTCAATTTGTCTTTTAAATTCAAATATTATTTTAGTTAATTCAGTCTTGACTTGTGACAAATCTAGAATTGTTGAAAAAATCGAGAAATATAAACTTTAGTCCCAAGTTAAAGAATATTTTTAGACAAATTTTGTAATGTGTCTTGAGAATATTGAGTTTGGGGGAGAGATATGGTCAAAGAGCAAAATTTAGTGGGAAAGAATTGGTTCTGACTCAATTCATACATTTGTTATTTATATAGCAAATTTGGACCCTCATACGAATATTATTATTCTTTCTCTCGATTAAATTAAGAAATTAATTCTTGAAGATCAAACTCAATATCCTCAAGAACTAGAGCATCAAGTATCATAAAGAATTGACTGAAAAGAGAAATTATATTCGGTATGATTGAAAGACTCTATTATGATAGTTGTGACACTTGTTACTTGTTATAATTTTGGAGCTTCATAAGATGGATATCAAGTAAGTGTTTCTTAATGGCGACATTAAGAAATACAATATGGTGCAACGAGAGAAAATTTTGTGTCAATGGATACAAAATTTATGGTTTGCGAACAGGTAAAACCCATTTATGAGTTAATGAAATTGTCTCATTAGTGACACCACAATATTTCATAAGGTAATTGTCTCGCTTAGTTTTGAGATGTCTATTATGAAAAATTATTGAATTTTACAAGTTTAGTGGGAGTAAGTTTATGTTCCTAGTTTAATGTGTCGATCTTATTTTATTTAGTCAGCAATGATATATGATTGTTGTATGAAACCAAGAAATATCTAACAAAAGTTTAGCGATGAAAGATTTTGGACACATCTCTTTGGTATTAGATATTTAGATACTTAGAGATTATTCTCAAGGTATCATCCGATTAGCACAAAAGATTTATGTATATATCAATAAAGTTAAAAATAAAATTGACATGAAAGATAATAAACTAGGGTATGTCTCAATTATCAAGGGAGACTATTAAGTCTCAATCATTGTCCAAAATAAAAGAATCTGGAAATTTTAGAAAATTAAGTTTTTTATACTTTTCGATTTTTGGGAATCTTATGTATATGCATCAGAAATAAGCATATATATAATGAGATCATTTGGTAGATATGAAAATTTAAAAATTTGAATTGTTGAAATGAGGCAACCATAAGGATTGTTATAGAGAATAAAAGGACTTGTGCTCACATATTAGAGATCAAATGATTTGGAGATCACCAGGATGTTCGACTCTGATCCTTTTGGATGTCTATATATATTGGGAATCCTAAATCAAGAAATGACTATTAGTATTTATGTCACTTGGTTGCATATAGTAAAAGGGTTTAAAAGACAACTTGAGCTATATTGTGACATAAGTCAGTCAGATAACGTTTCAACAACTATTTTATAAAGTTCATTAACTTATAAGTTATTGTTGAATGATGGAACATATAGATAGAAATTTTATGCTAGTTGACTTACTAATCAAAGACTTGACATATAAGGTATTTCATATGATTTTTGTCACTAAGGATGTCCAAGGTTAGTGGGAGTTGTAACGCCCAAATATTAATTATTTATTTAATTGAATATTTAATTAATTATTTATGATTATACGACTGATTTTGTGTTGCGGTGAATTAAGTCGTTGAGTCGGTATTTAAGTTGGTAAGTCGTAGAATTAATATTAGAGATGATATTATTGTTGTTGGAGTGTGTTGGTTTAGTGGGCTAGAATTCGTGTCAGAATAAGTAATAGAGGGGTGTAAGTTATTAGGCCCATTAGTAGTATTAGTAGAATAATAATATTTTGATAAAAAGAAATAGAAAGAAAACAAGGTAGGCTTTATCGGTAAGTGGAAGTAGAAGAGGAACAGAACGTGAGAGAAGAAGTTGTGAGAGAGAAACTGCTACCGGTGTCAAATCCCCAGAATCCGATCGAACCTAGAGCTGCCTTTAATCCAAGGTAAGGGTGGGGTTCAACTTTTATAATCGGGATATGATAATCGATACGTAGAAATTGGGACCGGGTAGTTTTATGATGTTGATGTTGATTTAATTTGATTTTGATGATGTGTTATTGATGGGGTTATATTGATTGATTCTGTGAAAATGTTGATTTGTCGATTTTTTTTTGTGAAATTTGTTGCTGGGTGATTTTATGAATGTTGCAGTGAAGTTGTTGATTTTCTGGAAATTTGGTTGGGGGCGAAATAACACTGTTCACAGATGCACGGGTGGCGCAGGCCACCAATCACTCACATAGGGGTGGCGCAGGCCACCCAAAACAAGAGAGAATAGCATGTGGCGGGAGCCACAAGGGTACATGGCGCAAGCCATGGTGTTCTTCATAAAGGGTGGCGCAAGCCACCCATGTGGGGGGTATTCACTTTAATTTTATACCTTTATTAATATTATGTTCCCAATTAATTCAAGTTACTGGTAACCATTTTCTTTTGTTTTTAAAATAAAGTATTACTGAACAACTACCAAGTTTTCTTTATGGAATGGTTAGGATCAAGTAAATCTGTAAAGAACTAACACTGGTAATATGAATTGCTATATCAGTATATCAAGTTTTAATAGAAACAAACTGGTTTTCGGCAGAAACAGAATGATGCAAATTTTCATGACAGATGATTTTAAATTATAGCAGGAGTATTGTATCAGAAACCAGAAAAGTCACAGAATTTTATAATAAACTAGTATTAATAGCATAAGCTAAAATAGTGCAGTTTTAGTCGGTTTAGTCGATTTAGGCAGAAAAATTAGTTGCCCGGAATTTGACGAAAATTATCGGGGTAAGTCGGGTAATTTAGTAGGTGAATTTTGTTAAATTGTTTGTTGAAATTATGTCGGAAAAGTTGAATTGCAGGTACAACTGATTGTGTTGTTTCGTTCCGATTTACGGACAAATTTTAAGTTGAAGGCTTAATGGCCAAAGTTAACTAAGTTGTTCATGTTGTATAAGTTGCTTATGTTGTTGACGTTGTTGTGTTGTTTTCGTTGTTGTGTCGTACATGCCATATAGCATACTTGCATTATTATGTCGGAGCCGATGCTCACACCACGTTGGCCTGGATTGGCACAAGTTAAAAGTTGAAGGCTTATGCCTTGATGCCTCGATAAACTGGCAGTTTTAAGTTGGGAGTTTTACTCCAAATGGTACCACATGCATAACATAGTCGAGTCGCATTAAAGTTGCATTTTTCAAGTTGTTGTTGATTGTTGTGTCGTTGTTGATGTGAAGTGGTGATAATTGTATGATTCCTATCTATGTATTATTTATCATACTTCGTTTATAAAATTCGATATCTCACCCATTCTGTTTGAATGTTGTCCCTATGTTGGCAACGTGCAGGTAATCAAGAGGAATAGCCGGTTACCTTTAGTTCGAGTCGGTGGTTATCGCTCTGATAAGTAGCACTCGGGGGGGATGACGCACGTCTTGTTTTTGCCTAGTTGTTTAAATGCTAAATTTTTAAGTTGAATTGCTAAAGATTACTTGTTGTTTTATTTTTAAGTTGATTTCGTTGGATAAAGATGTTATAACTTTGATTATGAATCCGCTGCGTAGTATTTTATAAAGTTGAGTTATTTGAAGACTATATGATGATTTATGAATTCTCCTTGAACGTGTTATGTATCTTTCATGATTATTTATTGTGTTATTGATTCTTCAGTTGAAAAATGTGATATCCCGTTTTATGTTGAAATTTTATCACTCTGATTTTATTATAAATGTCGGGTAGAAATGGGGTGTTACATTAGTGGTATCAGAGTAGGTCGGTCCGTCCGGCCAAGTGTCGAGTCGTAGTTGGTTAACAATCGAGTATTGTTAATTAGTTCTAACCTTTGTTCATGTTGGAGTGATAAGTTGAGATGGCTGGAAGAAACGATGCTGCAATGGCTGTTGCTATGCAAGCAATGGCCCAAGCTGTGCAGAACCTGCCGAACACTGACGAGAATGCTGGATCTCGTAGTTTGGTGACTTTTCAGAGGGAGAATCCACCTACCTTCAAGGGCAAGTATGACCCTGATGGAGCGTTGGATTGGTTGAAAGAGATAGAGAGGATCTTCCGTGTGATGGACTGCACTCCAGCACAGAAGGTTCGTTATGGGACTCATATGCTAGCAGTCGAAGCTGATGACTGGTGGCTAGAGACTCGTCAGAGGTTGGAAACTACAGGTGAAGTTATCACTTGGGATGTGTTCCGAAGGGAGTTTCTGAGGAAGTATTATCCAGAGGATGTTTGTGGTAAGAAGCAGATTGAGTTTCTTGAGCTGAAGCAAGGAACTATGTCGGTTACTGATTATGCTGCGAAGTTTGTTGAGTTGGCTAAGTTTTATCCGTACTCTACCGGGGATGATGCTGAGTTTTCTAAATGCATCAAGTTTGAGAGCGGGTTGCGCTCTGAGATCAAGAAAGCTGTTGGGTATTAGAAGATTCGTGTCTTCTCTGATTTGGTTGACAGTTGCAGAATATATGAAGAGGACAACAATGCTCACTACAAGATTGTTAGTGATAGAAGAGGCAAGCAACAACAGAACCGTGGCAAGCCTTATGATGCCTCAGCTGGAAAGGGCAAACAGAGAGCGACTGAGGGCAAGAGGACTAGTGGGGGAGATGCTCCTGCTAGCATAACTTGTTTCAAATGTGGAAAACCTGGTCATAAGAGTAATGTGTGTACTGCTGAGGTGAAGAGATGTTTCTGATGTGGTAAGACTGGACATGCAATATCTGATTGCAAGCACAAGGAGATGATCTGTTTTAATTGTGGTGAAGAGGGGCATATTGGTAGTCAGTGTCAGAAGCCAAAGAAAGCTCAGACCGGGAAAGTGTTCGCGTTAGCAGGAACTTAGACAACTAACGAGGACAGACTTATCAGAGGTACATGCTTCATTAATAGTACTCCTTTAATTACTATTATTGATACTGGTGCTACACATTGTTTTGTTTCTACTGATTGTGTTCAAAGATTGGGTCTTAAGTTATCTGCTATGAATGGAGAATTAATCGTCGAGATTCCAGCTAAGGGATCGGTGACTACTTCTCTTGTGTGTTTAAGGTGTCCTTTATCGATCTTCGATAAAGACTTTTATGTTGATTTGGTATTTTGCCGCTAACCGGAATGGATGTAATCCTAGGTATGAACTGGTTAGAGTATAACTACATTCATATAAATTATTATCGCAAATCGGTGAGGTTTTCTACTCCGGAAGAGGAAGGAGTTGGATTGTTGTCTTTCAGAGAGTTACAGCAATTGATGAAAGAAGAAGCTCAGATGTTTTCGTTGATGGCAACATTGTCTATTGAGAGCAAAGCTAAGATTGAGGAATTGCAAGTGGTGAGTGAATTTCCTGAAGTTTTCCCTGATGAAATTCCTGATGTACCGCCAGAGAGAGAGGTTGAATTTGCAATTGATCTTGTACCTGGTACCAAACCTGTTTTGATGGTACCGTACAGAATGTCGGCATCCGAGTTGTCTGAATTAAAGAAGCAGTTGGAGGAATTACTTGAGAAGAAGTTTATAAGACCAAGTGTATCACCATCGGGAGCTCCAGTGTTGTTAGTAAAGAAGAAATATGGAAGTATGAGACTTTGTGTTGATTATAGACAGCTGAATAAAGTAACAACTAAGAACAAGTATCCACTTCCGAGAATAGATGATTTGATGGACCAGTTGGTGGGTGCTCGTGTGTTTAGCAAGATTGATTTGAGATCCGGTTATCATCAGATTAAAGTGAAAGATGAGGATATTCAGATGACGGCGTTCAGAACACGGTATGGACATTATGAGTATTCAGTGATGCCTTTCGGTGTTACTAATGCGCTGGGAGTATTCATGGAATACATGAACCTCATTTTTCATACTTATCTGGATCATTTTGTGGTTGTATTCATTGATGATATTCTGATTTATTCTAAGTCAGAAGAAGAGCATAAGGAACATTTGAGAACAGTGTTGGAAGTTTTGAAAGACAAGAAGTTGTATGCGAAGCTGTCCAAGTGCGAGTTTTGGTTGAAGGAAGTCAGTTTTCTTGGTCATGTGATTTCAGGTAGTGGTATTATCGTGGATCCTTCTAAGGTAGATGTTGTGTTGCAATGGGAAACTCCAAGGTCGGCTACTGAGATTTGAAGCTTTCTGGGACTAGCTGGTTATTATAGGAGGTTTATAGAAGGATTTTCGAAGTTGGCTCTTCCGTTAACTAAGTTGACTTGTAAAAGTAAAGCTTTCGTGTGGGATGTTCAGTGCGAAGAAAGTTTTACCGAACTGAAGAATAGGTTGACGTCAGCTCCGGTGTTGACATTACCGAATCCAGGAGAACCGTTTGTGGTTTATTGTGATGCTTCGTTGATGGGTTTAGGAGGCGTGCTTATGCAGAACAATAAGGTAATTGCTTATGCATCGCGACAGTTGAGGACTCATGAAAAGAACTATCCTACGCATGATCTGGAACTTGCTGCGGTGGTTTTTGTGCTGAAGATTTGGAGGCATTATCTTTATGGTTCTAGATTCGAAGTTTATAGTGACCATAAGAGCCTAAAGTACTTGTTTGATCAGAAGGAGCTGAATATGAGACAACGAAGGTGGTTAGAATTGCTGAAAGATTATGATTTCGGTTTGAATTACCATCCAGGCAAAGCTAATGTTGTGGCCGATGCTTTAAGCCGAAAGACCTTGCATATGTCAGCAATGATGATTAAGAAATTGGAATTAATTGAGCAGTTTCGTGATATGAGTTTGGTTTGCGAAGTGACGCTGCAGAGTGTTATGTTGGGTATGCTAAAGATTAACAATGATTTTCTAGACAGTGTTCGAGAGGCTTAAAAGCTGGATGTGAAACTAGTAGACATCATGAGTAGTTGCGGTCAATCGGAGAAGAGTGACTTTAAAATGGATGCACGAGGTGTGTTGAGACTGCATGATCGAATTTGTATTCCTGATGATGCAGACATGAAAAAGAAGATTCTTGAGGAGGGTCATAGGAGTAATCTGAGTATTCATCCGGGAGCCACTAAAATGTATCAAGACTTGAAGAAAATATTTTGGTGGTCCGGAATGAAAGAAGATGTGGCACGATTTGTGTATGCGTGTTTGACTTGTCAGAAGTCGAAAATCGAACATCAGAAGCCTGCGGGGTTGATGCAACCGTTAGAAGTTCCAGAATGTAAATGGGATAGCATTTCTATAGACTTTGTGACAGGGTTGCCTATTAATTCAAGAGGACATGATTCTATTTGGGTGATTGTTGATAGGCTTACGAAGTCGGCTCATTTTATACCTATTAACACGACATATCCAATTGCGAAGTTGGCAGAGATTTATATCCGAGTAATTGTGAAGTTGCATGGTGTCCCTTTGTGTATTGTGTCAGATAGAGATCCGAGGTTTACGTCGGAGTTTTGGAAGAGTCTACAAGAAGCATTGGGTTCTAAGTTGAGGTTGAGTTCGGCATATCATCCTCAGACGGATGGTCAAACTGAGAGGACTATTCAGTCGTTGGAGGATTTGTTGAGGGCATGTGTTCTTGAGCAAGGAGGTTCGTGGGATACTTATATTCCATTGATCGAGTTCACTTATAATAATAGTCACCATTCTAGTATCAGAATGGCACCTTTTGAGGCGTTGTATGGTCAAAGGTGTAGGACTCCGTTGTGTTGGCATGAATCTGGTGAAAGTGTAGTGCTTGGACCGGAAATAGTTTGAGAAACTAATGAGAAAGTGAAGTTGATCCGAGAGAAGATGAAAGCTTCCCAAAGTAGACAGAAGAGTTATCATGACAAGCGGAGGAAGGATTTAGAATTTCAAGTGGGTGATCATGTGTTTTTGAGAGTCACGCCTGTGACTGGTGTTGGGAGAGCTTTGAAGTCTAAGAAGCTCACTCCTCGTTTTATCGATCCGTATCAGATTTTGGACAGAGTTGGGAAAGTTGCATATCGGGTGGCGTTACCGCCAAATCTTTCGAATTTGCATGATGTGTTTCATGTGTCACAACTCCGGAAGTACATTTTAGATCCGTCTCATGTGGTTAGTATGGACGACGTTCAAGTACGGGATAATCTTACGGTGGAGACTAAGCCTGTGCGAGTCGTGGATCGGGAAATGAAGACTCTACGAGGGAAAGAGATCGTGTTGGTGAAGGTTGTCTGGTTGGGAGCTGCTTGAGAAAGCATGACCTGGGAATTGGAGAGCAAGATGCGAGACTTCTATCCCGAGTTATTTGAATCAGGTAAATTTTCGAGGACGAAAATATTCTAAGTGGGGGAGAGTTGTAACGCCCAAATATTAATTATTTATTTAATTAATTATTTATGATTATACGACTGATTTTGTGTTGCGGTGAATTAAGTCGTTGAGTCAGTATTTAAGTTGGTAAGTCGTAGAATTAATATTAAAGATAATATTATTGTTGTTGGAGTGTGTTGGTTTAGTGGGCTAGAATTCGTGTCAGAATAAGTAATAGAGGGGTGTAAGTTATTAGGCCCATTAGTAGTATTAGTAGAATAATAATATTTTGATAAAAAGAAATAGAAAGAAAATAAGTTAGGTTTTATCGGTAAGTGGAAGTAGAAGAGGAACAGAACGTGAGAGAAGAAGTTGCGAGAGAGAAACTGCTACCGGTGCTAAATCCCCAGAATCTGATCGAACCTAGAGCTGCCTTTAATCCAAGGTAAGGGTGGGGTTCGACTTTTATAATCGGGATATGATAATCGATACGTAGAAATTGGGACCGGGTAGTTTTATGATGTTGATGTTGAATTAATTTGATTTTGATGATGTGTTGTTGATGGGGTTATATTGATTGATTCTGTGAAAATGTTGATTTGTCGATTTTTTTTTGTGAAATTTGTTGCTGGGTGATTTTATGAATGTTGCAGTGAAGTTGTTGATTTTCTGGAAATTTGGTTGGGGGCAAAATAACACTGTTCACAGATGCACGGGTGGCGCAGGCCACCCAAAACAAGAGAGAATAGCATGTGGCGGGAGCCACAAGGGTACATGGTGCAAGCCATGGTGTTCTTCATAAAGGGTGGCGCAAGCCACCCATGTGGGGGGTATTCACTTTAGTTTTAGGGTTAAATATGTTTTTAGTCCCTATAAAGTTTGAAATTTCATTTTTAGTCCCTCCTGGGTTTTGGCAACGGTTTTAGCTGGTTTTGGCAACGGTTTTTTCGTAAAAACCGTTGCCAAAAGGTAGGGAAGGACTAAAAATGAAATTTCAAACTTTATAGGGACTAAAAACATATTTAACCCTTAATTTTATACCTTTATTAATATTATGTTCCCAATTAATTCAAGTTACTGGTAACCATTTTCTTTGGTTTTTAAAATAAAGTATTACTAAACAACTACCAAGTTTTCTTTATGGAATGGTTAGGATCAAGTAAATTTGTAAGGAACTAACACTGGTAATATGAATTGCTATATCAGTATATCAAGTTTTAATAGAAACAAACTGGTTTTCGGCAGAAACAGAATGATGCAAATTTTCATGACAGATGATTTTAAATTATAGCATGAGTATTGTATCAAAAACCAGAAAAGTCACAGAATTTTATAATAAACTAGTATTAATAGCAGAAGCTAAAATAGTGTAGTTTTAGTCGTTTTAGTCAATTTAGGCAGAAAAATTAGTTGCCCGAAATTTGACAAAAATTGTCGGGGTAAGTCGGGTAATTTAGTAGGTGAATTTTGTTGAATTGTTTGTTGAAATTATGTCGAAAAAGTTGAATTGCAGGTACAGCTGATTGTGTTGTTTCGTTCCGATTTACGGACAAATTTTAAGTTGAAGGCTTAATGGCCAAAGTTGACTAAGTTGTTCATGTTGTATAAGTTGCTTATGTTGTTGACGTTGTTGTGTTGTTTTCGTTGTTGTGTCGTACATGCCATATAGCATACTTGCATTATTATGTCGGAGCCGATGCTCACACCACGTTGGCCTGGATTGGCACAAGTTGAAAGTTGAAGGCTTATGCCTTGATGCCTCGATAAACTGGCAGTTTTAAGTTGGGAGTTTTACTCCAAATGGTACCACATGCATAACATAGTCGAGTCGCATTAAAGTTGCATTTTTCAAGTTGTTGTTGATTGTTGTGTCGTTGTTGATGTGAAGTGGTGATAATTGTATGATTCCTATCTATGTATTATTTATCATACTTCGTTTATAAAATTCGGTATCTCACCCCTTCTGTTTGAATGTTGTCCCTATGTTGGCAACGTGCAAGTAATCAAGAGGAATAGCCGGTTACCTTTAGTTCGAGTCGGTGGTTGTCGCTCTGATACGTAGCACTCGGGGGGGATGACGCACATCTTGTTTTTGCCTAGTTGATTAAATGCTGAATTTTTAAGTTGAATTGCTAAAGAGTACTTGTTGTTTTATTTTTAAGTTGATTTCGTTGGATAAAGATGTTATAACTTTGATTATGAATCCGCTGCATAGTATTTATAAAGTTGAGTTATTTGAAGACTATATGATGATTTATGAATTCTCCTTGAACGTGTTATGTATCTTTCATGATTATTTATTGTGTTATTGATTCTTCAGTTGAAAAATGTGATATCCCGTTTTATGTTGAAATTTTATCACTCTGATTTTATTATAAATGTTGGGTAGAAATGGGGTGTTATAGGAGTCACTCATTCTTTATGTTTTATAATATTATTTTGATATCGATACAGACTTTATGTTAAGATTATCTGCGGAAATAAAGCGTATGAGGTTATTATTATTATAACCATTTCTGTATTTTTGTGCAAATATTGAATTTGCAAACTTCAGTTTGATCTCAATAAAAAATTCAGATGGACCAGTTGGAAATATGCATGATTTAGAGATCATATTACATGAAATTTCCATGCCACTCATCCATATCGATCGATGTCATCAAGTACATTGATGTGGTGGTCGTCGGGGTTCTGTCACGTTATACGTTAGTGACAACAGCCGCGGTGGTCCCATTATTGATGTATGAGGTGGACCAGATTGTAAAGTTGAAATCTAAAGATAAATAACATTCAGATGCACACCTAAAGAATTGTGATATAATTATTAAAAATATATTGCCCAAGTGGGAGATTGTTGGAATATTTTATAATTTAAATATTATTTAATTACTATATTCTAATAATTATTATGTGGACATATATATTTTAATTATATTATCTATTTATCAAAATTAAAAGCCTTAATTGATTAAGTGGTCAAATAAATTAAAAAAGCTAATTAGATTTCTATTTAGTAATTAATTAATTAATTAATTAATTAGATATGAGCTCAAATATGAGTGGATGTCAGGATGGCCCATTTGAGAATAATGGAAACCCTAATTGGCCATCACACTATATATAGGCTATGGTCCCTAATATACCGTACACAAGCAATTTATCTCTTCTCCCCATCTGAAGAGCATTCAAGGCATTAGGAGTACCGGTTGAGGAAGAACCATACAAGCCACTAGGTGTTCGTTTACTGTCTTTTACCTTTCAGGATTACCGCCAACAAAAATTTCTCAATAGATCCAGGTATTCCCGCAATCTCTTCTCTCATATACTAACATGTCGTAGATCTTGTAATTATATACATGTTCGTATTATCTATTCTATTATGCACTAAAGTATATGACATAATATGTAGAACATGTATATGTGATTAGTTGTTATTGATTTAATTCCAACACTCCATGATCAGGCAACTTTCTACATTAGTTAATCGTCGTTTATCGGTTAAAATATCACATTCTCATTCACGGGTTAATCACCCGTTCTTGGTTAACAAGCCCTACAACTCTTGCATTGGTTAATAACCGTTTATTGGTTAAAATACCACACTTTCATTCATGGGTTAATCATTGTTTATTGGTTAACATACCCTCATGAATAGTTGATCACTGTTTCTCGGTTAAAAAACATCATTCTTAGTTTAGACACTACATTCTTGGTTCAGATACACCTATCTTATATGGATACAAACAACACATTATTGGTTCAAGCAATACTTTCACAGCATCCAAGCAACACTTCCCTCATTTCACAACTCTGTTCAATGCAAACTCTTTTTCCTTTTAGTTCAATTCAAGCAACTCTTTCTTTTTTGGTTTATCGCACAAACTTTTTCAAAACAAAATTTCTTTTATTTTTCATAAAAGAACTGTTATAATTCGTTCCTTAGCAGTCAGACTAAAAGCTTGGAGCATCAAAACAAGGATCAAATCAGCTAACGTCTACACACTTATGTGATACGATTATAATTGTTCCCTAAAATCAACCAACACATCCGTATTTTCTACCATGAACTACGGAGCTAGGATTTTTTCATTGCACTGTGAGAATACGTAGGCACAAGGGTTCGAATCCTTGGCTAGCACATTAGTTAAAGACTTATTTTTCCCTTACTTAAAATGAATCACAAGTAACCTTTAGATAATAACACCCATCCGCGCAAAGATATATCAAAATAGTTCCCATTGAGTATAACGGATGTGAGGGATGCTAATACCTTCCCCTCGCATAACCGACTCCCTTACCCATTTCTCTTCCCTAAGGGTTTTATCGATATTTTTCCTTTCCTTTGGAATAAATAAAATTTGATGGCGACTTTGTTGTATCATCGAACATGCGATGCACTCAGGTATTTTTTGCGCCGCGACATATATCCTCTTATCTCCAAATGGGGAACCACTCCCCAGTCGGGCGAAGGCCCCGCATTAGTCAAAGCACAATCTAAGCCACCCTCACGGATGAAAGAGGAGACGGTTTCTAATGTTTCTTGGTCTACCCAGTCGGCCAAGATATCTTTATTTGCCTTCCTAATCATATTTGATACGATGTCCATAATAAGAAGCCCTACAAAGAAGAACCTGACGCATACAAGATAAAATAAGAAAACAAGTTCAAATACAAACACTCTTATCATAAAGAGTTGACAACAAGAGAAATCTCTTGAAAAAAGAAACATAAGTACCAAAGGCTCATTACCTAGAAACCCAAGAAAAGAGGCAAAAGCAAGAAGAAGATATTGGCTCTATTTTAAAGACTAACGTCCAAACGGGTGCCCGTTTGTCCACTTTTTAACGAACACACACGTCAAAAATATAAATGGTATCTTTATTGATTTTGATATAAATGATTTATATCATAAACTTTTAAAGTGAGAGTATTGTAACACCCCAGTTTTTAGATTATTATTTTTACTTAATTATTTAATATAATTGAGTAAATATGTGTGTTCTGCTTGATTTATAGTTATTATTTTATTAATCTAGATTATTGGGTTATTTTCGTGTTTTATGAGATTTAAGAGTATTTTGGTAAATAATAAGTAATACGAATTTAGAGTATTTGAGAGCGGGGAAATAAATTAGAGTTTATTTAATTGTATAGAAATAATTAGTTAAATTGGTTTAATAAAATATAAAATGATTATTTTATAGGTATTATATAATTTATATTTTTATAAAATAACTATTTAGTAAATATTGGTGATAATTAGTTAATTTAAAGATATTTAGTAATAATAGAAATAATTAGACTTTTAGAAATTAATTATAATGTTTAAATTAAATATTTATTGAATTGGGAGATATTTTCTTTTTTACGATACAGTGATATTGAACTAACAATAATATTTATTTAAATGAGATTTGGAATTTGAAATTATCTTTCTAAATAAAGGTTTTTACTGTTAAGAAAATAAGTATTTTAAGTATGGGATAGAGGAGAGAGAGTAAGTAGGAAGTGAAGTGATCGAAAGAAATAATAGTTGTTACCGTTAGGGAATACAATATTAATTGGAAATTTTAATATTATTAACAAATAAATTATTATTCATTGGGATTATGTTTATCGTTAAAAAGTTCTTAACGTTAAAAAAATATTACATTAGTGGGATAATAATTGGGAGTTAATTATGTTTTTAATATAATAGTTAAAATTATAATTGGGAGTTATAATAGTTTAATCGGGAGTTATAATAGTTTAAATATAATAGTTAAAATTGAGAGTTATAATTAAGGGAATTATATAATTGGTGAGTGGGAAAAATGAAATAAGGCTTCAATTAATTTATTAGAGATAATAAATTAATTTAGTATGTTAAAATGATAATAGTAATTAGTATGATTAAAAATAATAAGTTATTATATTTGTATTAAATATTTAGTTAAGTGTGACATAAATAAATAAATATTTGATTATATTATTTTGAAATAATTTTTTAGTTGGGATTAAATATTATTACAGAGAAACTGTCGCTCTATATGTTGTTGGAACGTTGGACTATGTAATAAAATTTGTAATTAATCTGATATTAATAACAATAAACCAAAGTTATTGGAAAATAACTTTTAAAAAGAAGATAGTGAATGTAATACCCCGTATTATTTAAATGCTCTGTTGGATATCAGATGAGATCAGATGAGTATCTATGTGCTCTATCTTTGGTAAATTGAATTTATGGAATCCTCTAAGTACTTTAAGTATTGACATTTGGGATCAATAGAGCAACCATTAAACTTTAAAGAGTTCAATTATTTAATGAAAGGGACGGATTAATATTTATTAATTCAAGAAAGTAATTTTTGGTAACTCTGATAATTGATCAATTGGGTTGAGACGACAAGATATCAATTGGAGATATTTTACCTTGTTGGACTTATATTATATAATAAAGATATATATATATATATATATATATATATATATATATATATATATATATATATATAAAAGAAAAGAAAGAAAGATAGAAAAGAAGAAGAAGAAGAAGAAGAGGAAAGGAAAGGAAAGGAAGAAAAGGAAAGAAGAGAAAGAAGAAGAACTTGGGAAGAAGAAGTTCATGGATCATCAATTCAATCATCTTCTTCAAACTCCTCTTCGATTATCAGGTGGGTTCTAGTTAGAAACTCTAAGTTCTAGAAATTCATAATTTTGAACTTAGGTTAGATTGAGAGAAAATGATTAAATGGATAATCAATGAAATCTAACGGATGAAATTTAATATAAATTGCATACGATGAACATTGTTGATACTTGTTTTGGTTGTTTGGGAATGTTTTGGTTTGGAAAAGTTAGATTTTGAGGCTTGGGGAACCATGTAAAACGCAGAGAAAGAATTATGGTTCTGATGCGATTTGCCAGACGAATCAGGATTCGCCAGGCGAATCAGGATTCGCCAGGCGAATCAGGATTCGCTAGGCAAATCAGGTTTTGTCGCTGCTTCGCCAGGCGAATCAGGTTTCGCCGCTGCTTCGCCAGGCGAATCAGGTTTCACCGCTGCTTCGCCGGACGAAGTACTGGCGAGGAGAAATTTGCCAGGCGAAATCCTAAATCGCCAGGCGAAATTCATGAGACAGAACATGTTTGGCTACTGGAACTCTTGGATTTTCAAAGAATCAGGTCTCGTCACTAGTTCGCCAGGCGAAGTACTGGCGAAGGGGGATTCGCCAAGAGAAATCCTTGCTCGCCAGGCGAATCTGGCTGTTTCTCAATAATTTTCTTTTCTTTAAAAATCCATAACTTTTGATCTGTGACTCGGATCGAGACGTTCTTGGTACCGTTGGAAATCTATGGCAATCCTCTACCTAATAAAAAGTGAAAATTAGGGGTATGATGTGGGATTAATTATTTAGTGGGAAATGAAGGAAAGTAATGTTATGTGGTATGTTGGAATCCATATCTTTTGGATCGTAAATCCGATCGAGGCATAATTATAGTCGATGTAAAGCTGTGGAAATATCCTATGGGATAAAAGTAAAAAGTATTGATTTCGATACCCGATTAAATGAATCAGAGGGAACCCGAAAGTGATGTTTTATGTGATGTGCTATTAAATGGTAGTGTGAGACCATGATTTTAACCAATGATGCTTGGTAGAGGATAGGAGTGGCTTGTATGCCTTAAAAATGTGTGTGAACTACTATGTGGATTATGTTTGACTTGTTATGCTATCATGTGTGTTTTATGATTGATATTGTGATATGCTTGTCTAATATTGTTTTTAGATATGAATGAGAGAATATGCATGTTAAAATGAATTAGGAAGAGTGAGGAAACTTTACCTCAAAACAAATGGCATAAGATTGTTATAATTCTAGGTTGTGAATAGAATTGTGATAGAAACTCTGGATGGCGACGATCGTGCAGTCATTGGCGAGTTCTGGCCTGGAGTAGATCACCTAGATGGCAAGGCTCAGGCACCTGATGTAGAAAGGTACATCTGTGACGAGATTGGTCTAGGAGTGAGTGAAACACTAGTATGGAACATGTGTGAACCATTGTGGTTTTGTGAAAAGACATAAGAGGTCTTAAGGTGAATGTGGCCTTGTGATTGTCGAATACAATCACGTTTGTGTGTGAGATCACGTAATCGTAACCGGTTATCTTGAGTGCAGTTTCATGAGTCTCGAGCTCATCTGAAATGGATGCACAATTACTTGGTAGGTTTGATTCCCGCGTGTAGTACGAATGGAACCTATGTGTAGAGACTTGTGACGGTTAATGGCCCGTGTGAAGTGACGGTTCATAACGGTTAATGGCCCGTAGAACCCGGATCCATTTCGTATGCCAAGTAACTACAAAGATCCATGACTCGTGTCGACTTCTAGTCGTAGAAGAGAACGAGAAAAGGGGATGCCTTGGTATGGTTATCGATTAGTGATATTTTGAGTTGATGAACTCATGAACATGTTTCCATATAGTGTGAGATTGAGAACTCAAGGTCATTTCCCTTCCCCTTGACTTGAGTTAGGATTGTTAGAACCCTGTAAAGCGAGAGAATCCATAAGATAGGGAACTCACTGAGATTTGATGTATCTCACCCTACTATTGTTGATTATTTTCAGGAGGTATTTGCAGGTTGGATTTACACGTGGAGTTATGCTTGGATGTTTCAAGAGAAGCTTAGTTGAGCTTATTCCGCTGTGTATTATTATTTTCTTGTACAATGAGGAATATTGTACCCTATTCTTAGATTTTTATTGTTTTGGCTAATTTCCATGCCTTGTACCATAGATTGTGTTTTGTTTTTAGAAATGGTCAAGTATGTGAATTACGCCATTAGGCACTTATGATGGTGTCAGTACCAAATAAAATGCTTGTATTGTATTATTCTAGATATATATTATACAGGGCGTTACAGTGAAGAACGAGAAAGATTGGGGATTGTTGAGGAAAAAAATAGAGAAAAAGTATCTAAGAGCGGTGAACGATCAAGGGAGCTTGGAGAGGGAGGAACGTCAAGAACTTGAGAAAGCTTCATTTATAGTAAGGGGGAATTGTTTATTGTATGGTGTTTTTAGGCAGCAGGATGATGAGGGTTCCCTTACCCTCTCATCAGCGGCATTGTATCGAATGATATGTATGGTTGTTATAATATAATAATCGGTGCAACTTTACTGATATGCATGTGTTTGATCCAAAGGGGTTTTGCCCAACCCTTAAGGTTTCAGAGTTTATGGAAATATCTTACAAGTTTTATGTTTATTCTATTAAATATGAGTTTGGAATTTGTTGGGAGTTGATCGTTTTTACGATCTGTGTTCCAAATGAGATAATCCCATGTGGTCACTATTGGATGATCGATAAAATATATCGATAATTTAGGAAATCAATTGAGATTTGAGAAAATCTCATTTGGTTACTGAAGAAATTACATGTAATATATGAATTTTGTGAATTACTGTAAAATTTCAAGTTTTTAACAGAAACTGTAATTTTCCAGGAAAAGTTGAAAACTGTAATTTCTATAATAACTTTTCATATTTATTCAATGTATATATTTTACTGTAATGATATTAAAATATATAATTTCTAAATAATCCATACTTTTTTATTCTTATTAAACAAACTATTAAGTTTATGATAAAATAATTTATTTTAGTTACTTCAATAATTTATTTCCTAATCATTGTGCCACATTACGATTTCTAAAAAAAAATGAATATTTTATCATTTTTATAAATCTCAAAGAGTTTAATTGAAGATGTTCTAATACTTTTCTATTTACATTAAATATTTTATTTTATATAACTTTTTAGAAAATAATTAATATTATAGTGTTCTAATAGTTTTATCTTGAAATTCAATAAGAACACACAATTTTACTTTATTTTTGTACGGTTACTTTTGCATATTTATTCTTATAATTGTTAATATGCATCATTGGCGGCGGCGCGGACGGAGACGTCAACGAAGGTAGTCCGGTGGATGGTGGCGGCGGTTTAGCGAGTCTGGAAAATTTTAGCCGTTTTTCGATTGTTGTCATTTTTCGAGTTTGGAGGCCTTTTCTTTGACCTTCGTGTAATACTGGAGATAATTATATATCTTTTAATTAAATTCTTTTTCTGAATAAAATAAAATATTTATATATTTTATTTGAAAATATAATAGAAAGAGAATGATGAGTGATATTTTGGAGTAATAAAATTGAAATATTATTGAGAATAGTGATTATTTTTGGTGGGCTTTTATTGGTGATATATGTTTCATACTCGGAACCTAATTTTGGTGAATAATAATGGGTGATTTATATTTGTTTGGGTGAACTATTTTGTCTGACTACTAGTATTTTCATGCATGCATATACATTGGAGTTAGGTGGGACCTCGGTCCATTTGGTGGCCTTAGATCTATTTGGTGGGATCGTTGGTCTAGTTGAGGGACCAGAGGCGGGTCTCAGATCTATTTGGTGGGGATCGTCGGTTCAGGTGAGGGACCGAAAACCGTGGAAGAAATCAGTAACATAACTCTGATATCCATAAAAACTTGGTACCACATGCATATAGGTGATGAAGTTGGTGCATTATAGCATTGTGTATGTTGAGAATGATATGTGTGTTTATATTGGTGTGTGTGTTGTGTATTAATCTTATTGTTATATTTGTTTGTCATCCTGTTGCTAAATTTTACCATTACTACTCGTAAGTGTATTCTCACCCCCTGTTTGTTATTGTGGCGTCTGTGCTATTCGGGAGTACAGACAATCAAGTACTCAACATGAGAAGTTGCGTGTGAGTTGGAAGATGGCCTTGGAGGTCGTCTTCGTTTATTTTATTTATCGCTTTTAGTTGATATTTATCTGCTCTGATTTGTAACACTGGGGAAAGGCGCGTTATTTATTTTGGAGTTTCCTGCTGAAATTTAATTTCGTTATTTGGTGACTTATTATATTATTGATGCTACGAGGATTATTTGTTTTCCACTGCGAGTTTGAAACTATTTCCATGAAATAAATGATTTGTGTGAAGTAACATTCTTAAACATGTACTATTTTCTCTTTAATATTAAAAGTCGGGGTTTGGGGGTGCTACAAGTACAGTTATTATTGGGCACTTAAAGTGTAGTTATTGTTATACTAAACTTTTAAAGTGAGAGGGAGTTAGAGAGAGAAATTGGTAATCTCTAGAAGTTATTAACCACCTAATTTTTAACTTATATTTTATTATTTATTAAAAAAAGAAAATGAAGGGTATTTTTGAAAGAAAAAAGGGGCATCCCAAAAACCATTATCCTCTTTATATATAGTATAGACAAGTGATCTATATCTTCCACAACATTAAAATAGAATATACATACCAATTCATAGATGTTGGAGATTACTAAGGTTTGATCTTGTTGGTAACTTGTATAAAATCAGTCTCCAACAAAATAATTTTGCTTTCAAGGGTCTCTTTCACAACTTTCCTCGCCCACTCTTTCAACATATCTTTATGGATGTACATGTTCTCTTGTAATAATGAAAAATATCTATATTATTTTTCTTATATTTGCTTTTTTTTAGAGTTGTATATAAATAATTTTGAAAAAGGAAATAAATTCCAAACATTTGTTACAGAAATATGTTTGTCAAATTGATCATTTAAATTTCCACAACATAATTTATTTTTTAAAGGTATGAACATGCAGCAAGAATGGTATAAATAATTTCAAAAACTATTCAAAATTAAGTTAAAAAGTACCAACAAAGACTTACTATAATTTATTTGTCATTATTATCATGATATTTATTGTATTATTTTTTAAATCTTCCCAAGGAACACTTGAGGAAAAAAGACAATTACAAATAAAAGTTAAAAACAGTCCTTAGAATCTAAGTAGCCTAGGAAAACAACAATAAAAAAAAATTAACAACACCAATAAAAAAAGAAAAGCGAGAGAGAGAGAGAGAGAGAGAGAGAGAGAGAGAGATTCTCTTAAAAATATAGAAATAAAGATATGCAAATGTAATGATGTGACCTACATTACCGACTATGGAGAAACCGCGTTAGTATTGCTTACCAAAATCACCTCTGTATAAATTTCATGTTATATGAGTATTCCCCTTACTTTTTCTCCCCACTCTACACTCTCTCTCTGCCAACCATGGTGCTCAAGTGACTCTCTTAATTCTCACCCAATTTCTTATTCTCTTCTTATTCTTTCATTCTTCTTTCTGGTTTCAAAATTTTCTCTATTTCCCTTCTAATTACGTAAGTATATAGTTTTTTTTATGCAATTGTGTTTTAAAATCAACAAAGTGAGGCAGTGGTTCTTATTCTGTTTTGAACCGTGGAGGTTATAACTCTCAATTCCTTTTAATTGGTAATTGATGGAAGTTATTGACCACATAATTTTTTAGTTATGTTATATTATTTATTAATAAAAATAAGATGAAGGGTGTTTTTGGAACAAAAATAGGCCAGCTCAAAATGATGTATCCCCTTTATATATAGTTATAGATAATGGATCAATTCAGCATGCATTCTTAGTGCCAACGAGCAAAGATCTCATATTAACTTGACCAAAAGCTGGAACAAAAAGTTTGTAAGAAAGAATGACAAGAAAAAGCAAAAAAAAGTTCTACTGCAGGTCGCTAGTGGAAAAAAAGGCGAAATGGCGCTTCAGAGACCTTTTATAGAAGATTCATCCATTAAATAACTTATGATCCACTACACACCAACAACAGTTGAAATTTCATCGAAAATGTTCAAAGTACGCAAGTACACTAAAGAAGAGGAAACATCGTCATCAACTAACGTATGAACACACATCATTCATTCCCATGAAATATTACCTATTACGAGTGGGATATTAAATGCACATATTCCCGATGATAGTGATGTCCCATCTAAGACTTTCACTTCTCTGAATCCAACAAATGAGTTGGAGCATGTATGGCGAACCCTCATCCTGCAAAATAGATTTAGGTGCTTAGGGAAAATTATGTCGGACCATTCACAAGGCCCAACACAAAAGGCCTAATGATACGACACAAGCTATAAAACACGTACAATAGGTATATAATTTCTTTCCTAGAAGCAGACTATTCCACCTACTAGAGCTTTGTTGATCGTCAATATCAATCTAACGACTAGCTGCTATCCACATCTCACTCCACGCTTTCTATTGTTAACTACTTCTCCTATTTAAGAGGAAAGACATACCATTTCTTAGGTATCCTTTTCCATTCTCAATCATATATCACTTTTCACTCTCTTAATGATTTGGGCGTTAGAGTGTTAATCTTGCAAGTCAACTCTCTTTCCCCCACATCGGAGGCTCAGGTCAACCCGACAATCTCTACTTCTTCGTTCACTGATCGTTTCTAATTCCACCAACATAACACTTATAAATCAACAACTTTAAAAAAATGGTTTAGATTAATATATCAAATTAGATAATATAACTTTATTAATCACATGCTTTCCCCTTTTTTAAATATTTTTTTATAAAGAATAATTGATTTTTTATATTCATTGATATATATATATATTATTCAACAAATCTAAAAAAAGATTTTTTTTTATAAAAGGATGAAGAGATTGTCTCGTTAAATACTCAATTGTATCTTTACATGGACAAAAATAAAAATAATTTAATATCATATCATATTAAAGATTACAAAAATAAAATTTAAATTTACGGAGAGAGACTTAATATAATTAAAAATCTTATTGGATGTATGTTTAATTTTGGGTGCAGATAATTGTTGTTGATATGTTTGGTTGCTCTCAAGTAGAATTAACTATACTTTTTAGAATTGATTCTACTTGAAATTAGAATTTGTAGTATGAATTCTATACGTGGCTTATGTAGCAGTCAAATAGATACTTCGATTCATATCTTCTGTGATTGCCATATTGCTTCTATAGTCTGGCGTGTTATTATGGAGAAATGTCAGATCATCACTTTTCCAAAATTCACAGAGGATATTTCCAGGATGACCTCCCTAGGGTGCAACCCAAGCTTCAAGATATTGTAAGTGATGCCCTCATTCACAATGTCCATCTAATTTGGCTAGCTAGAAATTAGTTGAGGTTCAACAATGCTAAAACTAGTGTGCATGTGACTAAAGTTTTAGCTTCTATGAATATTAGCTCCTCTCTCTCTAATGGTTGGATGTCCATCGTATGATTGAACATGAAATCTTAGATAACCTGCAGATTGAAAAAATATTTCGTAAATTGCTCTCAAAGTGGAACTTCTTTCGATTATGATAGCGATAGAAAAGGCTAGTAGGCAAGGTTAGTGGAATGTTTGGATAGAAACAAACTCCTAAATTGCTCTGTAATGTATAATAAAAGAGAAACTCATACCTTAGGATCTCCGTAACATATGGTTTAATTGTCGATGTCTTCGGGCCAAAAAGGTCTACACCCATATTTATAAGATCACAAATTTTACGTGGTGGGAGACACTACCTCAAATCATTACGGACGTATTTTTTAAAGATGAGTTGGATTTTCCAATCTTCAAATTTGCTTAAACTTGATTTTTGAAGATAAGTAGATTCAGGTTTTGAGTTAGATTTATTTATTTATTTATTTTCTTAGTTTGATTTCAGAGTCAGGTTTAGTCCTCTAGATATAATTTTTTTTGTTTTTTTGTGATAACATTTATTTATTAAATAAATAATATTTATAGTTTGAGTTTAAACATGATTTTAACCCAATTCAATTTTACATAATGAAACCATTCAAAAAATTTTTTTTTACATAGAACCAACTAAAAAGCTTTCTATTTCGACCGAATTAAATCATATTTAAACATGATGATATTAATAATAATTAAAATGAACTAACATACACGGGCAATGCATGTGTTATTATTATTATTTTTTACTATCATCATCAATCAATGTGATGAATGATGATAATAGTAGTAGTTGAAAATGAATAAATAAACGTAATTGGGATCCAAAAACGAGCCAAGAAGTGGGAGCGGTTGGTGTTTGGGTCAACATGACGATTGGTTCCTTCTTCATCAAAGCCTCCCGGGCTCTCACCACTCACCCTTTCTCCTCCAACTTCCTTCTTCTCTGTACTATCAGGTGCTTTCTTTTCTCTCATTCCACTTTCTCTTCTTTATCATCAATCTTGTAAATTAACAAATATAGATAATAACTTCTTATTCCCCAATTTGAGGAAAAATATTTATAGATCATCTCCAAGATTACAACTAGTAATTCATCATTTGCTGTTACTTAACAACATTAACGGTTGAACCAATTGTATGCCTTATTTATTGATTTATTACATCATTAAATGAAATAGTTGCTTACAATTACAATTAAGGATGAGAATATGTTGGGCCGAGTTAGGCTTGCTAAAATAACCAAAGTCTAAGCCTGACCTATAGTTTGTCGAACTCTTATTTTGTGCATTTATGCCAATAGAAATACAACAATAGTTAACAAATCTTTCTATTTCATTGAATCTACTTGCTCTTGGAAATTGCAGCGGTGGAGGTGTGGTGGCACTCTCAGAATCACAATCAGAAGCTGAACGGCCTATTGTTGAAGATCATGAGCCCCGCAAAAAGAAAGTAGTTGTCCTTGGAACTGGATGGGCTGCTACCAGTTTCCTTAAGGGTTTGGATGCATCATTATATGATGTTCAAGTTGTTTCGCCTCGTAACTACTTTGCGTTTACTCCCTTATTACCAAGTGTCACTTGTGGGACAGTCGAAGCTCGGAGCATCGTAGAACCAGTTCGAAACATCATTAAAAAGGTGGAAGAAACAAAACAAGAGTTCAGAGTTTATATTGTATATGCTTTTTTTAAACATTAATTACATATATACTGTTAATGTAAATGAAAATAAAGTGTTCTTTGATCCTTAACTCAAAACATGATCATTAGAGTGAGGAGAACTTTGTTATGTGTATTGAAATGTTCTCCTTTTCTTTTTGTTGCTTTTCAAGGGTATATTGACTAGTCTTTTGATTATGAAGTTTATTTTGTTTCTTTTCCCGTTGCAGAGAAAAGGAGAAATAAAATTTTGGGAGGCAGAATGTGTCAAGATTGATGCTGCAGGCAAAAAGGTTTTTTGTCGGTCTAATATTGAAAACTTAGAGGGAAGTGGTGAGTTTTCTCTGGATTATGACTTCTTAGTTGTATCGGTAGGAGCACAAGTAAATACTTTTAATACCCCGGGTGTCAAGGAGAATTGCCATTTTCTGAAGGTAAGCTTATTTGTTTTTGTGTATAGTCATTAAAAGTCTATTTTTTCCGCAACTAATCCAAAATGTTTTATATCATCGCTTATAGGATGTCGAGGATGCTCAGAAGATCAGACTGTCTGTAATAGATTGTCTTGAGAAGGCTGTTCTTCCCAGTCAATCTGAAGAGGAGCAAAGGTCAAATCTTCATTTTGTAATCGTTGGAGGAGGTCCAACTGGTGTTGAATTCGCTGCAGAGCTTCATGATTTTATCCAAGAAGATTTGATCAAATTATATCCAACCGTTAAAGATAAAGTGAAGATAACGTTAATTCAATCCGGAGATCACATTTTGAACATGTAAGGGAGATTTTATATGTGTCAATTATTTTCTGATGCTTTTTAAATCTAAAATTAATATTGCCTTAGTAAACTCACAATTCAGAGAAAATATCGGCTTCAATATCGTAGGTTTGATGAAAGAATAAGTTCATTTGCTGAGCAGAAGTTTAAAAGAGATGGCATAGAAGTTCAAACTGGATGCCGGGTTTTAAGTGTTAATGACAAGGAAATTACAATGAAGGTGAAATCAACAGGAGCGGTTAGCTCTGTACCTCATGGTTTGATTATCTGGTCCACTGGCATTTCTACTCTTCCAGTTATAAAGGACTTTATGGAAGAAACTGGTCAGGTGCTGTTTTATTCCATGCATTCATGAAACACATATTTCCGATTCGTTCTTCTTCACTTCATGTATGTTTGTGTTATGGGGACGATAACCAGTACTTTCCTTTAGTATTATGCTAGTTCCAGTATGTAATTAATTATTTTCTGTCAGCTGAAAATCACAATTTATAGAAGCATGAATTGATCTATGTGCAGACTAAAAGGCACGTACTAGCAACTGACGAATGGTTGAGAGTAAACGGATGTGAAGATGTGTTCGCCATTGGTGATTGCTCATCAATAAAGCAACGTAAAATCATGGTATCTCTTAAGCTTTTAACTTAAGATTTCTAAACTCTGAATAGTATTGACTATTGAATTTATTTATGCGATGATTAACCTATTATCTCTGCTTCTAGGATGACATCTTGGACATATTTAAGGCCGCAGACAAAAATAACTCGGGTACCTTAACCGTAGAAGAATTCAAAGAAGTGATGGATGACATAATCTTAAGATATCCTCAAGTTGAATACTATCTACAGAAAAAACATATACTTGATTTTAGGGTTTTGTGGAACGACCCAGAAGGAAATGAAAGAGAAGAAATAGACATAGAAGGGTTTAAGCTTGCCCTTTCTGTTGCAGATTCACAAGTGAAGACTCTTCCAGCAACTGCACAGGTATGCATCATTTCGTCCATAACTGAATACTTCCTTATGCAGACTTTTCTGTCAAAGTATCATGCAAAATAAGTTTTTAATGTATCAGGTTGCTGCGCAACAAGGTGCATATCTAGCTAGTTGCTTTAACCGCAACGATCAATGTGAACAGCATCCAGAAGGACCTCGACGATTTACAGAATCTGGACATCATCGGTTTCTTCCCTTCTGGTAAACCATGTGCTTCATAATGCTTATATTGTTTTCTGTATTTCTGAATTTATGATGATATCTTGTTATTATGAAAAGGTATAAGCATTTTGGGCAATTTGCTCCATTGGGTGGGGAGCAAGCAGCAGCAGAACTTCCTGGAGACTGGGTTTCCATTGGTCACAGCACTCAATGGCTATGGTATTCTGTATATGCAAGGTATTGTTTATGATGCAAAACAAACGCTTGTTATCTTTTTTGTTAACCATATTATTTATAGATACAAAACATTTGCTGTGTTATTCAACCTGCAGCAAGCAAGTGAGCTGGCGCACACGGTATTTGGTCGTGTCCGATTACTAGAAGATTCGTATTTGGGAGGGATTCAAGTCGAGTTTAATTTGACCAACAAACAGAACAAAAGTGTGAATTATTTTGTGCCTTTGTTTCTCTAATAATTTTTGTACCTAATACTTTATAGTGATCTCAACTCTTGATTGGAAACAGTTTGAGAAAGAATTACGACCAACATTATTTGGACAAGATATTGTATGAGATGGTACGTTTTTGTTAATTAATCCGCATAATAAAATTTGACAGGGACTAAAGTTAATGCTTTATTTTCCTATTTGCAGTATATGCATAAACAGTTCAATCATATATATATATATATATATATATATATATATATATATATATATATATATATATAAAAATTCTTTTTTAGTACAACTCAAATGACAAATCCATGCGCAAACTCCAATTCAATTATTTTCACTTCTTCAGATTTAATGGTGAGATTCTAACTACTAAATTATTTGAATAATAAATGAATTGATATTCAATTGTTTATAATGAATGAACACAACGAAAATATCAAATTATATATGATAGCAATGCAAATAAAACATATAGAAATAATAGTGGCTATAACTCGTAGATACTAAAATTAAATTCACTTGAAAAATTATAGTTGGAGAGTTGAATAACTGATAATACAAGTTAATTTAAATATGGAACCATCCAAATAGGTGGTGGATCCATCTTATTTGCATAAGGAGCTAAAGCTTGACACTTGAATCTTGAAGATTGAAAACACCCCAATCATGTTGACCATATAAATAGTCTAAGTTCATCTCTTCCCATCTATCATCACTAAAGTAAATTGAATTTACTTCATTCTTACATTTGGAGGTATCCATTAACTCTGATTCATTAGCACCGACTAACAGAACTTGATCATCTAAAGACTTCACCTTTTCCCACTTTCTCTTCATCAAGTCAAGTTTGTAAACATTAAAATGCTTTGTTCTATAAGGACAAATTTCAACCTGATCCGATAAATTGTTTCCTTCATAAACTACTTCACCATTGAATTGTAATTCCTTGTGTCGAAGCAGTGTAGCTCGACAGAAACAAGGATTAGTCAAACTAGCCTTATGTGTGTGTGTCGAGTTGTATTAATGTGTCGAAGTGTCGAAGCATGTTGCTTCACACAGAATTTTAACTTAGGTCTATTTTAGTAATGTTAATTATTTTGAGCTTTTATAGTTTTGGGCTTTAGCTTGGGGTGTAAGCTAACTTAAATCTATAAATAGGGAGAAACCCTTATTTTGTAAAAAAAAACTTAGAATTGAGAACTTGTAATCACTTGCAGTTGCAATATTAACAAGGTTTCCACAATTTGTGGGCAGAGAGAAACTCTGCAGAAAATTCATCTTCTTCTCCAACATTATTTTTCTTTCTTTCTCAACCTTTTCTTTCATTGTCACTGCATGAGTGGAAACAATCTTGAGATCAAGATTGAGTGAAATTCTCCACAGGTTGTGGTTGAATTACAACATATGGTATCTAGAGCTCCGATTGCGATTCAAGGAAGCAAAACTGTGATGACGATGAATCATCCAAACAGACACTTTCCGACGAACCTTCCGATTCTCAAGAAAGATAATTATGAGAATTGGTGCAAGCAGATTAAGGTGATTTTCTGTTATCAAGATCTTTGGGATCTTGTGAAGGAATGAGTAGCACTGCTTGCAGAGAATGCGACGGATCAAGAAAAGGTTACACATAAAGAATTGAAGAAGAAAGATTATAAAACTCTCTTTATAATCCATCAATGTGTTGATCCAGATAATTTTGAAAAGGTTAGTGATGTAGAATCAGTAAAAGAAGCTTGGAAGATTCTTGAAAAATCGTTTGGAGGTACAGAGAAGGTGAAAGAGGTGAGGTTACAAACTCACAAAAGGACTTATGAATTGCTTCAGGTGGAAGACAATGAAAGCATAACCGATTTCTTCACTAGGGTTACAAAACTGGTAAATCAAATCAAAGTATGTGGAGAAGTGTTGACATCAAGATCAGTTGTTGCAAATATCTTGAGGTCATTAGCTCCAAAGTTCGACCACGTGGTAGTAGCCATAGAAGAGTCGAAAGACTTGTCAGTATTGACGAAGGAAAAACTTCAAGGGACGCTTGAGTCTCATGAATAAAGGATGGCTAAAAGAGCTGCAGGAAAGTCGAAGAGTGATACGGTTTTGCAGGCGCAGTCAGAAAAATAAAAGAAAGGCAAAGGAAGATGGAATGGCAACAAAGGTAAAGGAGGCTACAACAATTCGACTGGTCGAAATCAGCAGGAAGGAAAATGGTCGAATCAGAGAAAACCCTGGAACCAAGGCAACCAAAGAGGTGGTGTTGCATGTAGAGGAAGAGGTGGTGGTCGAAAACCCGACAAAAGTCATATTCAATGTTTCAATTGTCAGAAGTATGATCACTATTTTAGTGATTGTCCAGAAAAGAAGAAGAATCAAGAAACTGATGCAAAGTTGGCGAAACATTAAGAAGAAGAGATGTTGTTGATGGTCATAACAAGAGATGAAGAAAGATTCTAGGATCAGTGGTATTTGGACTCAGGATGCTCATCACACATGACTGGAAGGAAAAATTGGTTTGTCAACATGAAGCCCTCAATGAAGAATATGGTGAAATTTACAAATGACAATACTCTAGCAGCTGAAGGTATTGGTGATGTTCTCATTATGAGGAAAGATGGCAAGAGGTCAATAATTTCCAATGCGTTGTACATACCAGGCATGAAGAGTAATTTGCTCAGTATAGGGCAGCTGGTCGAAAAGAACTACAAGGTGTCGATCGAAGACAAGATGAAGAGAATTCTCGACTCAGGAGGAAGGTTAATCTTGAAAGCTCCTATGTCTCATAATAGAACCTTCAAGATTGAACTTAATGTGATGGGGAATAAGTGCCTTGCAACTGCAGCCAGCAGAGATGAATGGATATGGCATTATTGACTTGGCCATCTCAATTTCAAAGACATCAGAGAGTTGAAGAGAAGAAATATGGTTTCAGGATTACCAGAAATCGACACTCCAAGTGAAGTGTGTGAAGAATGTGTTCAGGCGAAACAACACAAGAATAGCTTCAACAAGGATGTAGAAAGCAAGTCGAAGGCAATTCTTCAAGTCATATACTCTGATGTATGTGGTCATATCCAAGTTGATTTGATTGGAGGTAATAGATACTTTGTCACGTTCACAGATGATTTTAGTCGAAAACTGTGGACTTACCTGATCAAGAAGAAAAGTGAAGTGATCGAGGTATTTGCCAAATTTAAATCTATGGTCGAAAGACAAAGTGCTCGAAAGCTAAAGATTCTGAGGACTGATGGTGGTGGAGAGTATGTGTCGAAAGATTTCGATGCATTATGTGAGAAAGAAGGGATTGTGCATGAGGTGGTGCCACCCTACACCCCACAACAGAATGGAACTGTAGAAAGGAAGAATAGAACCATCATGAATACGGTGCGAAGTATGTTGAAAGGAAAGCATCTCCCCAAGGAATTATGGGGATAAGCTGTGTCGAAAACAACATACATCTTGAATAGATGTCCGACGAAGAATCTAGAAGGAATCATGCCAGAAGAATATTGGTCTGGTGTCAAGCCTAGCCTAAGTCATTTGAAGGTGTTTTGATCTATAGCACATAGACATGTGTCATATCAATTGAGAAGAAAGCTTGATGACAAGTTGAATCAGATGATCCTGATAGGATATTATTCGACACTGTTCGACCCAATGAACAAGTAAGTAGTGATCAGCAGGGACATGATCATAGATGAGCTTAAGAAATGGGATTGGACTGAGAATGTTAAAAAGGATTCAGTGAGAATCTTATGTGAAGAAATAGCTAGTGAAGTCGAAAGAGAAGTTCGACAAGAAGAAGTCAGAGGTGAAGCAGACCTCGACGAACAAAACACATGCCTGCAAGGTTGCAAGAATGTGTGATTACATCAGATGATGTGGTTGATGAAAAAGGTGAGCTAGTACACTATGCTTTCTACGCAGATGTTGAACCAGTAAATGCAGCTGAGGCATTGAGAGATTCGAAGTGGGTGAAAGCAATGAATGAGGAGATAAAGTCCATCGAAGTCAATAACACTTGGTCACTTGTCGAATTGCCTCAAGGCAAGAAGGAAATTGATGTGAAATGGGTTTACAAGGTGAAAGTGAATCATAAAGGAGAGGTAACTCGGCATAAGGTGAGACTTGTGGCGAAAGGATTTCTACAGAAGGAAGGAATCAACTTCGACGAAGTTTTTGCACCTGTTGCTAGGATCGAAACAATTAGGTTGGTTGTTGGTCTAGCAAACATGGAAAATTGGTATACATGTCAGATGGATGTGAAATGTGCATTCCTGAATGACCCCTTAGACGAAGAAGTTTATGTTGCACAACCAGCTGGGTTTGTGAAACAAGGCAAAGAAAAAAAGGTGTACAAGCTGCATAAAGCCCTGCATGGACTTAAGCAAGCTCCAAGAGTTTGGAATAAGAAGATCGACAACTTTCTAAGGGAGAAGAAATTTGTGGAGTGCACAACTGAACATGGAGTATATGTAAGGAGAAGCAATGGTGAATTGCTTATACTATGTCTCTATGTCGATGACCTGTTGATAACAGGAAGTTGCAAGAAGGAGATCGAAGATTTCAAACATGACCTAAGTGAGGAGTTTGAAATGCCAGACTTGGGAAGTATCTCATATTTCCTTGGCATTGAATTCTACAAGAGCATTAGAGGTTTGATAATGCACCAAAGAAGATATGCAGGCAAAATACTCAAGATATTTGAGATGCAAGATTGCAACCCAACTTCGACTCCAGCTGAAACTAGATTGCAACTGTCAAAAGATTCAGATGAAGATGATATCGAACCAACCCAATATAGAAGACTTACTGGGTCACTTCGATAGCTTTGTCACACAAGGCCTGACTTAGCATACAGTGTAGCTATGGTAAGTAGATTCATGCAGAAGCCAAAGGTATCACACCTAGCAGCAACGAAGAGGATACTGAGGTATCTGAAAGGAACTCTCGACTACAGTATTTTGTTTCCTACAGCTGATGAAGGAAAAGAATGCAAGTTAGTGGGATACACTGACTCAAGTTGGTGTAGTGGTGCTGAGGATAGAAAATCCACAGCTGGCTATGTGTTTATGCTAGGTGGTGCACCAGTTGATTGGAGTTCGGGAAAGGAGTCAGTAGTGGCATTGTAATCATTTGAAGCAGAGTACATAGCTACTTCTATTTGCACATGTTAAGCAACATGGATGATTAACCTGGTCGAAGAGATTACAGGTAAGAATCATAGAGCAATTACCATGAAGATCGACAACATGTCAGCTATCAATTTGGTGAAGAATCTGATAGCACATGGTCGAAGCAAGCACATCGAAATGGGGTTCCATTATCTTCGTGAGCAGGTAGCAGAAGGGAAGATGAACCTGAAACACTGCAGAACTGAGAATCAGATTGCAGACATCATGACGAAGGGAGTGCAGGTCGAAGTGTTCAGAAGACTAAGATCTATGATGAATGTAGACAGCTTAGACACAATGAATTAGGTGGTGTATTGAGTTGTAATTCCTTGTGTCAAAGTAGTGTAGCTCGACAGAAACAAGGATTAGTCGAACTAGCCTAATGTATGTGTGAGTCGAGTTGTATTAGTGTGTCGAAGTGTCGAAGCAGGTTGCTTTACATAGGATTTCGACTTAGACCTATTTTAGTAATGTTAGCTATTTTGGGCTTTTATAGTTTTGAGCTTTGCCTTGGGGTGCAAGCTAACCTAAATCTATAAATAGAGAGAAACTCTTATTTTGTAAAAAAAACTTAGAATTGAGAACTTGTAATCACTTGCAGTTGCAATATTAACAAGGTTTTCACAGTTTGTGGGCAGAGAGAAACTCTGCAGAAAATTCATCTTCTTCTCTAAAGTTATTTTTCTTTCTTTCTCAATATTTTCTTTCATTGTCATTGCGTGAGTGAAAACAATCTTGAGATCAAGATTGAGTGAAATTCTCCATATGTTGTGGATGAATTCCAACAACCATTAACATGAACGAAATTACCAATGAACCTTTCTATCAACAAGAAATCCCACTTGAATATCACCAAATCAAGTTTAGTTGAAAGCTTAGCAATTAAATTTTTTATATCTTTTTCCTTATCTAAATCCATGATTGGATAATTAACTTCCAAAATCTTTCTTACAATGTTATTATCAAACACAATAGCGGAATAAAATCGCTTCGCATCATAAAGTTTAACCCAAGAAGCGTTATCTTACATATAAGAACTTAAACGGCTAGGGAAAATACTATAATGCCCCTCTTGCCTCACAGCCCTCCAATTGTTCAATGCTTTGGCTTACACGTGTATTTTAAATACGTGGCTGGTGTTTTGCAAGTTCTGAGCTTCTATGCCTCACCAACGTGTTTTGCTACATTTCTCTTCTCATTTCTCTTTATCTTTCTCTATTTCTCTCTCTCTCTCTCTCTATCTCTTCTTCTACAAAAAAAAACAGAACTACTGTTGATTTCATCGCTGCATCAACTCGCAAATCGTTTTTCATTTTTCCGCGGATCTACAAAAAAAATACATATCTACTATTGATTATTAGGGTTTTAACCGATTTTGTTATTGTTGTAGGATTTAATGGATTTAAGGAACAAGAACAAGGGTTTGAAAGAAGAACTAGGGTTTGGTTGAAGACGGATTTCAGGAAGATGAATATGAGAAACGGTATGATCGGTGGTGGCTCAGACTCTGCTGTTATACCAATAGGTATTTATTATTTTACATTTTTTGTTTAGGTTGCTTTGGCTTATACAATTGCTGTAACTTTGTTTTAGGTTTTAGATTTTGTTTCACATTTCAAGATAACCCTGAAAGTATTGAATCGGGTTTCGATGGATAAGTCGGTGTTTTAATGTTTGTTTATTCTAATGGTTTTGTTTCACATTTCAGTTCATGAAAATTTTCTGATTTAATTGTATTATTAATAATAATATTCTCTAATATGTTTGATTTAGTTTTAATTGGGTCAGATGAATGTGTGCTACTATTAAAAAATATAGTCCTTTTTTTACTAATTAGTTTAGATTGAATAGTTTATTAGAAATTATTAGATGGAATTGTCATAGCTTCATTTATTTTCATTATCGGGCTTAAAATGCAGGCTGAGGTTATTGGTCTTCATCCAAGGGATTGCGAGAATTATCCGCCACCTCAAACCTCCCAATCTCACGGTTCGTTTTCATCATCTCTTTCATTGCGTTACACAACTAATTAGATCAATATCATCACTGTTAGATTCATCATGTATAATATAATTGTGTATGATGTTATCTCAACAGATGAATGAACATGGTTCTTCCTCTTTGACGAGTTTCCATTGTTGTGTAAAAGGTGCAAATCCTTATTTTCAGCTTCCAGACATCTGGTTCTTTTGTATCTTTCCTATTGGTTAGATGTAATTATGATTTTAGAATAGAAATTTGATTTCATGATTTTGAGTGATAAAATATGATTTTGAGTGATAATATATTTGAATTGGTGATTGTGTTGACAATAATTTTTCCGAGTATTTGTTACAGGACTGCCCACTGAAAGTTTTGAAGAGATTACACAAGCTGTTTGAAATGCCGTTAACTGGGTGAGTTCAAATAGTACCTTACGGATCCATTGAATTTATGTGCAGCACATTGTTCTACTTGACATTAGAAGTTTCACAGCAGATACTCATTCTAGATATGTCTACAGAATTGCCATATATTGGAATACTACTGGTTGTATGAGTCTCATTGCCTTTCTTTGTATATTCTGCTAAAGGAAAATAGTGCGAGAAAGATTTTAATTTTGATTACATTTCTGATTTTAATATAGATTGTTTACATTTCTGATGCCAAATGATCTCCCCTGCTTTTGTAGAAGGAGAATAACCAATTCAACAACCAACCATTTTTGCTAAAACAATAACTGATACAACCGGAGCTGGCGATACTTTTACCGTTGCTTTTGTTGTAGCCTTAGTGGAAAGTCCAAAAAAGAATGTCTCAGATTTTCCTGTGCATATTTGATTAGTTGTGATTTACCGATATAATTGAAGTTTTCACATCAAAAGTGTATACAAAACCTATATTGCTTCTCGATGAGTAGAACTTGCTAAGCAATTTGCACCAAGTAATCTTCGAGTTGAGCAACTTCATTTCTTCGTATTATGAATCTTCGACATTCACACATTTTTTTATCAAGTTTAGGCATGTTACTTCAAATTATAATTTGCTCAATCTATATCAGTATTGGCTTTATGATATCCTCTTTAATATGATATCCACCTATTTGTTTTTGTCACATGTTGCATTTTGTTCTCTTAGGAAAAATACTTGGAAACTACAGTTGATGGGTGTGATGGATCATTCTATTCCATTCCAGGAAAGAAGGTCTGTTATGACGTGCCTTTTTTACGCATAATAGAATTTATGATTTTATTGGATTGGTGATTGGTTGGCTTTGTTGTTGCAGATCCTGATAGAACGATAAGGTTTGAATGGATTACCGGCTGGTGCATCTGAATATATTGGATGACGAGGTTGAGTCATTCCCTCCGAAAGTAGAACACATTTGTAAGGTAACACATTTATATCAATAGAGGTTTTTCTTTCTATTTTTCTCTCCATTTTTTTCTTCTCAATTTTATGTTTTATGGACTTGGTTTGAAGTTTCATCGCAATGTATGTAGAAACTGAATTGATGACTTTCTGTTTCTTAATGTAAAAGCTGAAACTAAAATTGGTATGGTGTAATTTGTATGTTGAGTTTTTTAGTTTGTGTTAAAAAATTATGTGGCTGGGATTATGCACTTGAATGGTTAATGGAGATGGTGAGCATTTCTTAAATGTAAGTAAGTGCATTCAGAACTGATGCATGAGTATGTACAATGAGCAGAGAAAAGATTATTGGCTCGGGATTTCACTTTTCATTTCCGGTTTGTTCCCCCAACCAGAGGCTAAGCACAGAGTAATCCGAAAACAAAATTCTCATACCCCTAGGATACTATTCCTTCTTTATCATGTTTAGATGGCTGAACTTTCTCTTTACTGGTGATCTGGGAATGGAATTTCAGCAAGTGTAACCCCTGGATTGAATCCCAAAAAAATCAGTTCATCCGCACAAGCATTCCCCAAGCATTTTAATAACGATAGTTATATGATATGTGCAGTGAGCTCATGGCATGATGTATTTTTTTAGACAATTAGCCTATATTTTCTTTAATTAAATTTTTGCTGATATGAGTAACGGTATAACCAATACATATGATTTGTGCCATAGAAATGAATTAATGATGATTGGATGATTTTTTATTTTTATTGAGTTTGTGATTGCTTTTAGAGGAATTCGATTTCGGTTTGTAGATTCAAGAGGTACTCTTGAAATTTATGGATAAGGTTGTGCGATTTGATGGTGACTTGAATCAAGTAGAAGTCAAGTATCATTTAGAAGTTCATAATTTGAGTGGGATTCAGTTGCAAATGGTTTTGGAAGCAATGGAGGTAAGTTAATTCATCTTAATTTTACAACTGTGATGTTGTAAATATAGATAATCGGGATTTCAGATGTTTCAATTTTGACTTTCTCTAAATATGTGATTTTTGATTTGCAGCTCGAGTATTTGGATGAGGAGCTTCTCTATTCAGGGATTGTGCTTTTTATAAAATTTATTTATAGAAGTATTTGCTTCCAGAACAGTTCTTGGATCTGATGTTTTGGGTGTTGGCCATGGCCTAGGATATCAGAGCTAATAATATCAAGCTTTCTTTCAAAGGTTTGCCTTAAGCTTTACGTTATAACAAACTTGGTTACACAAAGTTGTGTCCATGCATTGCATCCGGTGCTTTGAAACATGCCTAAGAATATGTATCCACAAAAATATAATTTTAATGATCTTAGTTGAATTGAATTAAAGTCTGCCGTAACTAATAATATGCAAGCTTGTATGAATTCTATCATCTCAACTATCAAAATAGGTTCTTGTCGGATTATTCAACCCTGACAATGTGATAATCTAGAATAATTACTTGGTGGTTAGTTACCCTGTCTAGAAACCAGAAAGAAACTGAGTTTCTTAAGTTTGCATGTATAATCACTCAAGAGGTCTTATTTCAGGTTGTTCCAAGTGATGCTTCAAAACTACCTGACTTTCAGAAGATTATCAAATGTACATCTGACTTTGAAACAACTTTAAAAGAGCTTATGTTTATTTCATCAGATGACAAGGATAACAGGCTGAGCAATTTTGCTGAAAATGTTGAGGTTCACTTTGCATTTAAGAAAAAGACAGGAATTTTGGCTCCTTGAATGTGACTTTTCCATTCCCCAAGTGAGTTTTCGAACTGGGGAAATTCTTCTGTTGCTATTAGTATTTGTAATTATTGATGAAGAATTTGCTGCAGGAGTATACAAGGGATGGTTATATTTGGAAGAATTATGAAACTTCTGATCCTTCATCCAGCCATGTGGTTGATTTGCTTTTCTCATCAGAGAGGTGTTTGGTATCCAAAGCAGCCAAACAATTGATGGAACTAATTCATCAGACACTGCAGGTATACGATTCAAAATAATGAATTTTTACCAAATGCTTGCATCATACAACATATTTTATTTGAACTACAAGTTATCATGTTACTTATTACGTTTACCAACTATCTGTACAACTAAGCAAATAAATTGGCCACTAATTTGCTACATGTACAAGTATCATGTTTTGGTAGACCTACAATACTTTTTTTGTTAACAGTGAAACTGATCTTTATAAATGATATATAATTTGTGTAGGATGTCTGCCTGTCATCTACAAAAGTTGCTTTCGAATTTTATAATGCGGCTAGAGATGTTATACTTCTTTATGAAGTGGTAGTCCCTCTAAAGGTTAGTCCATATAAGGTCGTGATATGGGAAAACTTTTTTAGTATTTCTTTCATCGGGGATTGACTTCAAGGGCTGAATGTGAATATAATGAGTTACAACTGGTGCATTTTATTATTTTATGAATTTGGTTTTGTTTTGTACATCCACTGGCCAGTGAGCATGAAAAGGGGGACAAATGATTTTAAGGTTGAAAGTCTTGGCCATCCTGAAATACCAAGCACATGGAAAGCTAATGGAGGCGTTATATGACTCTAGAAAGGCTAAAGATTTTGGAGTGAGTAATTTCGCTACAAAGAAACTTGAAGCTCTATTGGACATAGAAACAGTGCATCCTGCTGCTAATCAGATGGAATTGCACCCTGGATGACAGCAGTTAAAGTTGTATGTGTTTTGTTCATCATATGGAATTCATGTATATGTAAGTACACTACTTATGTAATTCACTTATTATACTGTCTTCTAGGGAAAGTGAAGGTTCATTTCAGTATGGTAACTACTACAAAGAAATTGAAGATCTGCGAGCTATAGTCCAACACTTCTGCGAGGAGAAATATGTAATTACTGCAATTGTTGGTCATAGTAAAGGTCAGGCTACTGTTATGGACTTATTTTTATTTGAAACTCAATTTTGTAATGGACTGAACAGATAACTCATAGGGATATTTCAATGGCAGTTTGTAGTTGCTTTCTCTTCTGATACTGGAACACATTTTGATACATTTTTTTTGTCCAGCTTCTCTTTAATAAAGACTATCAATATCCAAAAAAAAAATTTATCGAGTGCATGTGTTAGTATTAAGTAATAGAGGTAAGGTTGCATGGCTTATAGAATCAACATACTTATTTCAAGGTAATTTATTGATATTGTGTTCTTTGCTGAGGAAAACTGTGTAAATTCAGAGAGAAAGATTTAGATGTTTACTTGTTTTTTATTTTTTTGGAGAAAGTATGTGATGGCATTGTTACTGAACGTAGTTTAGATATGTCTCAAGTATTGAATGTTTAATATTGTAAAGAAGTTATAAACCGAATGCCTGTTTGTCAGACACTCAGTTAGGTGTAGCATTGATCTATAGGTAAATATGACAGAAATTTGTCCAAATATGGTTGGGACATGTACAGTTTATTGCTGAAAATGTTTGAGAAATCATTAGAGAATACTGATTCTAAAAGAAAAAGAGGATCAAGTTGACATTGATGAAATTGAATACATATAATAATTCTACAGTTTAAGTGGAGATTGTAGTTTCCAATAGGTTTTCCGAGAATGTCATCTTCCATATAAAACATTTTTATCAATGTAAATATGCATGTTTACATTATGAAATTGGATATAAAACATTATGAAATCTTATATTTACTATGCCATATAAAACATTATAAAATATTATATTTACTATATCAGTCTAACCACACAACATAGGATATTGACTTGGTTGTGTTTGTTGGTTTACGAATATGTCATGATTCTTATGTTTGGTTTGTTTCCCGCGCGTCGGTGCGGGCTCCGCGACATACTGATAATGCCGATTTGCTTTCGATTTTGAATTTTTCCATTGTTATTACTGCTTTCCATTTTGATTCATTGCTGCTAAGATATTGGGTTCGAGCTATTTCTGTTTTGATGGTTAGCAGCTTTTACTTATCACAAACATGACCATGTTAAGTTTTTTGGCAAATGGTTTACTGATGTAATTAATATCAGCTTGTCTCCTGCTATGCATTCTCATGTTCATTGGCCATTATTTTAAGCATATTTCCTGATGTTTGCTACTGTGATAACAATAGTTTGATTGTGTTGTCATAGGATATCCAGTTGCTTCAGCTTCAGGTAAACAAAATTTCCTGCTAAATAGACTCTTGGAACAACAACAAAAAATTATTAGTTCATTTCAATGTCATGTGTTTCTATATTTGTATGTTATTTAAGTTCCTTTTCTCACAGTTAAAGTACTTCAAGGCTTGTGGAGGAATGACTTGGCAGCACTAAAGGGTCCGAGTCCAAATTGTGCAGAAGAGGTTAGACATTGCCCCTCAACCATTGCTTGGTGTCTTTGACTAATGACTTTGTTTGGTTACACAATCTAATCAAACACTTATTCAATAAGCAATTATCTTACTGTTAGCATATATATACAAAATGTTTGTTCTATTGGAATTGGAATGAGATTGAACTTTATAGAGTAATCTAAAATTAATTTATGACAATTAGCTATTTGGAGATACTTAAGGTAATAAGTTAAAAACAGCTAAGGGATGTCTCATAAACTATTTTCATAAGCTCTTTCAAAGTGTCTCAATGAGTTTGATTATTTTTCAGGTATTTGCGTTTGTAAAAACAAACAACTCTAACTCACCCCATAGAGCAAAGTGCCAGGTGTGTGAATGCTTATTGGAATTTCGCGCCGAGGTCGAGGTAATAACATAACATATATTGCTTTTACTTCTTGCAAAAGTCAGTTCATAAAATTAGTCTGCTATTTAATTTCACATATTATTGAGTATACATAGAGTTGAACTTGAAACATACAGAGTAAAGCAAAAGGTCTGAATGTTTTTCTCTTTTGCATGACGTCGTGATGTTTATCATATGCAGCAATCAACTTCAAGATTTGGCAGACAATGGGTTTATGGGCGTATTTACCTTGTGCGTAGATCCAGACGCCAAAGGGAGATGTAAATTCTCTTCCCATCAATTGTGACTACGATTGTCAATAGTGACGAAATGTATACAAGCAACTTCTGTTTTGTTTTTAAGTTTTAGCCAAAAAAGGCTCTATAAGCCACTTCTCTGAGGCAGACTTATTTTGAACATGTGCCGATGCTTTTCGCTCCTTCTTTATGTAAGTGTTTGTGATGGGTTTTGTCTCTGATGTGAACCTTCTATTCTTTGCTAAGACATTCTCGCTAAGCATCTTAACTAGCTACGAATATTCAGAATGAGCAGAGGAGTCATGCTATGGTTGTGGCTGTTGCTACTGCGGCGGCAGCTGATGCAGCAGTGGCTGCTGCACAGGTTGCGGCCGTTGTGATCCGCTTGACTTCTGGTTCTAATGAGAGTTCGAGAAGTATTGATGAGGCTGCTGCTGTTAAAATTCAATGCGTCTTTCGATCTCACTTGGTATGAATTATGAAGTTAGTTTTCTCATAAATCAGCACATTTAGTCCTTAAAATTGTAGTTGTTGATCAATTAAGTTCTGTAAATTTGCTTGATATTTACGATTTTGAGGATCGAGGATCGAAATACTTATCGTATGTGAATGTTTTTGTGACGGGCAAGAAAGGCATTGTGTGCTCTGAGACGATTAGTGAAGTTGCAGGCACTGATAAGGGGCCATTTGGTGAGAAAAGAGGCTAACGAAACACTTAGATGTATGCAGGCTTTGGTGACAGCACAAGCTAGAGCCCGGGCTCAACGGATCCGAATGGTGTCAGAAGGAAGGCCTAATCCAAATCAATCAACTCCTAAAAATGTCATGGAAAATGATTTGTTCAGACAAATATATAATGTTACTTCCATAACTTTTAGTACTAATTATCTTTTGAATTATGAGTCACTAGCTATATAGCACTGACGCTTTAAATTGAAGGCGTGTCTAAATGAATGTCTAACAAGTATTGGTGCTTCACACTGACACAACACACATATTTGTGATTACATACAATCGCTTATATTTTCTCAAACTATGATTGGCGTTAGTATGATTAGTTTATCTAAAACTGAAGTTGTCTAATCATGAAAATAAACGTGGTTTTATGCATATAGGAAATGGACAGAGGCTTAGAAGACAACAGCAAGATTGTGGAAATGGACTTTTGTGAATCAAAAGGTAACTCTACAAGCAGAAGCAGCAGTGTAAATCATCAATACTCCACAAACGGTTCATATTCATACTCAAAAGAAGAAAACTACAAAGTATCACCAGCTCCATCATCAGCTGTAACAGACATGAGTCCAAAAGCATGTAGTCGCCATTTCGAAGATTGCTTCAATACAGCATAAAGCAACCCTCATTACTATTCTGCTATATCGAAAACAGACAATTCAGCTTCAAACGATCCTTTTTCATTCCCTAGACCGTCTTACGCAGAACCTATGTCCTATGATTACCCTTTGTATCCAAGTTACATGGCTAACACAGAATCCTCCAACGCTAAAGTTAGATCACACAGTGCACCAAAACAAAGGCCAGACTCATTTGAGAGGCAACCAAGGCGACGAAGAGTTTCTGTCGAGGGAAGAAATGTACCTAGGCCAGTAAGGATGCAGAGGTTTGGAATCAGTTACTTGTTCCATATCGCCATGTTATTGCTTTTCTGCTTTTAAGTGCAGTGACGATTAGTCCTAGAGAGAAAATGACTGCAAGCAATCCATTTGTATACTGCCATTGAATTTGTACTGGGGAAGGATCTTCAACCTTGGGATTGATGAACTCGCCTTTCAGTCCCTGCAGTTCAAATTTCATGATTATGCAAATGTTAGACCTTGATGCAGAAAGTACGTCACGAGGATGTGCCTTTTTGTCACAATGCATTTTGCTCCAAAGTTTTTTGTTGCCTATTTGGATTGACAACGTGTTTGAAAAAATCATAGTGATACGCTGTGATTCTGTAAAATTCACAGTCAATTCAAACATGCCCTTAAACATCCATTTTGCTAAGTGTAGAACTACAAAACCAATTTGATACTGCAATGGCAGGGATTGAAGCTCTTTCTGCAAGATTAGTTGAGCTGTAGATTAGTTTTGAAAAGTTTTGGAAAATAGTTGAAATTGTCTTAACGTAGATATTTGCCATTCCCTTTCCGTCGCAACATGCTTATGACTTGTTTGATGGTGTCTTGATGGCGTCGGCTGTATTTTGAAGGGTTGCTTTGTGTGATTCATAACTTGCCTTTTTCAACAAAACATGTCTATGCAGGTTTTGGAAAGAATTAAAATTAGCTTGGATGCTTCATGATTTCTGATTTGCATCCAGCACTTATCTCTCTCTATAATAGCTTTTACTTTCATTTTCGTATCTTTTACTTGCTTCTTGATGCAGGTGTTTGTGTATCAGGTCAGCCAGGGATTTCATGAAGGCAGTATTATCTTCTCTTGTCCTTCTCCAAACACATAAATGGTGGCGAATACAAATGGTGATGAGTCGTATGGTGGAAGGAAAAAATGAGTTGGATGTTGGTTTTTGAGGTTAATTCTTTTAACTGCAATGTGTCTCCCTGTCTTGAAAATGGGTGAATTCCCGAAGAAATAATGTTTACTTATGTTCTGTAGGTGCAAGTTGTCGACTGCCCAAAATCAGCACATCAACCAAGATCCTTCCATGATTCACATCTTTCACCAGCAGGAACGTGGTTGAGGAAAATTCGGGTGCAGGAAAATTAGTCGTAAGACCGTGGAAACTCATCTTCGCCGTGACGTATCGAGCCTTGGAAGCATGGAGTTGGTTTCATGAAGTTCGGTTTCGAGTTGCCACTGTCTCAGAATTTTTTTTCTTCACTTTGCGTCGACTGTAATTGAGTGCTATGAATTTTTGAACTCAAATCCATCTTGGGTGAGTTCAACATTGGTTGTTGTTGCGGTGAAAATCGGATAACAAATTATTAATTAATTTGCATCATATTTCTTTTACAACCGACTTTGATTTATCCAAAGGAAAGGTTCAAGATCGTTAGAAAAACCTAAAGGGAAAGATCTAAGGTTCGGGGGTTGGTTACGCCTAGGGAAGGTATTAGCACCCTAAACGTCCGTAGTACTCTACGGGAACCTCTTGTTTTAATGTTATCTTATGTTTGCTAAAGGTTCTATGCTAGAGGTTGAAACCCTAGGGGTTAGTATCTAAGTATACTCGATAAAGCATCGCACTTTACGCCTACGTATCCTCAGGAATAGAATCAGAGTATGCGTAGTTCTGCTTCTACTGAATGATTGACTGTGGTCAATATTCAGAGGGGAAATGAGTACAAGCTCATTGTAGAGTTTAGGAACTCTCTATATCTAGTTGTAATGGACCTATGTTGAAGTTTTAGTCAGTAGGGGAAGTGATAAATTCATTATGATGAATATCACTAAGAGTTGAAGAATTCTTCCTAAAGCTAGTTATGATTTCATGGCCCTTGATGAGGCCAAGAAACAAGGTTTCTTCCTAAGAGGTTACTTAGGTTAAGATGGGGGTTATGACTTTAAGAGTCAACACTACTCACCTTCCTTTGGAATAAGGGGAAAAACATTTGATAATAACAATAAATAAGACATGATAAGACTAGAACATTGGTATAATATGAAAAGATAAAAGCAACATAAGCATGAGGATGGCAATATGTTTCATGAATAAGATAAGATGAACATGATTAAAAGAGTACATCCATATGCTTCAATCTTTAGGAAGACAAACATATAGGAATGATATACAAGAACACATCAATATGCTTCAATCTTTAGGAAGACAAACATAGAGAATGATTAAAAGAACACAACAATATGGATAACACTGAGATGTCAAGAAGTATCATCAAACCTCAAACTGACAAGGGAAGGAATTAATCAATAATTTCCTCAAGAACCAGATTAAAGACAATTTTAAAAAGTTAATCAAAGATTTAACTACAACTAAAGTTCAAAGATTTATCTAACTTAGTAAAACTAAAGTTGGAAAATTATCTAAATCTACCTAAAAACTATTTTGCTAAGTTCTTCTTGAAAACTAACTAATTAATCTAAGTAACAAACTTAGTTAGAAGAAAATAACTAATTAATTCTAGTTTAAAATTAATTAATAAATTAAATTGAAATCTAAAAAAACTCGCTAATTAATTCTGATCAAAAGACTAATTAACAAATTAAAAACCTAATTAAAAACTAAGTTACTAATTAAAATAAAACCTAATTAAATCTAAACAACCAAAGAGGGGTGCAGGGAGAATCAGCTTGGGCTTTGGAAAGTTGGTAAGCCCAACCAAAAATGGGGCGCTGGGTTTGGAAACCGGGTCGGGCAAAGTGATTAAGGAAACAGCTACCTTCAAAACCTACTTCAAATGGCAAAAGAAAAAGAAACTGCAGCTGTTATATCCTTTCAACGACGAACTAGCAAAAGTGCAACGACTTACCTCTCACCTCACCTCACCTCCTTCTCTCTTCGCGTGATTCTCCTCCACTCTCATGTATCCTCTCTTAACCTTGCACCTGCCTTCTCCGTGGTGGCATCGTGGTAGCGTGATGCCTGTCGGTTTGCTTCGAGCGAGTTACGACGATGATGGCGAGGTGTTGTCGTCGCGATTTGAGAGAAGATGGAGGTTTATTGAAGGTGGTGGGTAGAAGTATTGAAGTGGGTGATGGTGATGCACGCGTCGGTGGCTGCCGAAAATCTTTGGTAGTAACGGCCACTTCGTCTGAGTGTGGCGGCGAAAATTTAGAGAGGGAAAGAAGGTGATACGGTTATGTTAGAGGTGGGGTGGTTTTGTTGTGAATGGTGAGGATGAGGTGAAGGGATTTTTGTAACCGACCGAACTCGCCAGAAACATGAAGACATAGGTATGTTTTGTGAATTTGTTTGTGGTTTTTGAATTGTGTTGGTTTTGGTTTACAGGTTTTGTGTTGCTCTGTGCTGGTTTAAGGTTTTACAGGTTTTGTGTTGCTCTGTGCTGGTTTGAGGTGATGGTAAATCGAATGAGAGTTTGTATGAGTTTATGCAGTGTTGAGTAATGGTTGAAGATTGTGGTAAATTGGATTCAGCTTCCGTGGCTGTATGTTGAAGGGTAGATTCGAAGGTGAAACGAAGGTTGAAATTATTGAAGACAGAAAGTTTGTTAAAGGTGAATGATGGAGATGGTTATGTCTGTGCGTGAAAGAGGAATGAGGTGGAGAGTATGGAGGTTTGTGAGTTGAGGTTGTTGTGATGGTTTTGGTGTTCAATGGGTTTTTTTCTTTTCAAGTTATTGATGTTGGAACTTGTTTTGTTTCTTTGTATTTTGAACTCAATTTTGATGTGGTTCTCCGATGGTTCCCCCTTTTTTTTTTGTCGTGGACTTCCTCCTTTTATTATGAAAACAATCCAACCCCTACTTGAATTCAAAAATTGTAACGTTATGGTGTTGTTGCTTTCACGTGTTGCAGGTTTACGTTGGTGTGCAGAGTTCTATTTTGGTAGCAGGGTACGAGTTGTTGTTGTTTGTAGCAAAAGTCTGTGGTCTTGGAGTGGCAAGTAGCAAAATGGTGTAGGGTTGTACGATTTACTTTTGAAGATAGCAGAAATTCTGCAAGTTTGTAGTAGAATAGGTCTGTGGTAGGGTGTCATTTGCAGTTGTACTAGTTGTTGCAGGATTTACCGTAGCAGCAGGGGAACTTGGTTTGCTTTTGTAGTCACAATGTAACTTCTTGTTAAAACCATGTAGTTTCTTGTTAGAAAACCTTTAATTTCCTGTGAACAAATTCTTCCATAAAATGATATGGTGACATCATTATTGAGAGCTTGCAACATATCTTGAAAAGATACGTATTCATGGCTTAACTTTCTAACAGGAAATAGTGATCTTGCCTTTCCTTAATTATTTGGCAACTCTCTTGTAAATTTGAACAATGTTGCAAATTTGAATTAAATATGGGCTTTGATGAGGACTTTGGCTTCTAGAAAAACAAATTGGTTTTTATTTGTTTTAAATTCTGAATAATATAACTAAACATAATTAATTTAAAATTTAAAATTAAAATTAAACTAATTATATTAAAGTAAAAGTAAATTGGAATTAAAATTAAATCAAATCTTAAAATGATGAAGTTAATCCAATTACATTAAATTAGAATAAAAGTGATAGTTAAAGTAAATTAAATTTAGAATTGAAAGTGATAATTGAAAATTAACTATATCAAGATTAAAATTAAACTAAATTAAAAGTTAAAACTCAATCAATTATCAAAATGAGAAAAATTCTAAAATAAAATGGCAAACTGGTTAAAAACATGATTAATGCTTAAAAAACCAAGAAAATGCACGAATGGCCGCTCACAAATGATAAAAGGGGATCAGACGAGTCTGAGGGTAAAATTTGGGGTGCAACAGTTGCCCCTATTTAAATATCTTCACCGGATGACATGAGAGATGAAGATCCTCATGGAATCAAAAGTGATAGATATTTAAATACAGATAACCAAAAATTTTGCCCTCAGATGCGCAAGCATGCAATGCAACAACATGATGCCAAGATGCCAAAGAAGATGCAAAGATGCAAACACAACGAGACACCAAAGGACAATCAGGACGCAAAAGATGAGCTTCACTGGGGAAGGGTGAAGGTTAACACCTCACTGGGGATACAAGCTAACCAACAAAAGAGACTCACTGGGGTGACTCCAAAGAAACACTGGGGAAAAACCAAAAGACAATCTCCACTGGGAAAGATCCAGGGAGATGGACTATTGGGGACAAAACAAACCCACACTCTTCCTGGGCACGAAACCAGAAAGAAAAACCTAATCACTAGGGATCAGGTTAAAAAGACAGACAACCAAGCAAAGACTTCCTGGGATTTCTTGGACTGAAGAGTTCAAAATGGGATCTTCAAGAAGAGCCGGGAAGACAGAGGCTAACTCTGCGCACCAGATAGGAGTCTTAAAGTCGAATAAATTTGTTCCAAGAATCTTAGCTTAAAGCAATTTTAGAAAAGAAACAAGATAAGGGGTTCAATGTCCGACACGATTCGAACAAGAACAATTTTAAAACGAAAGACAGTGCTTGACACGATTCAAACAAACTCCCAATTCAAGTTCGACACGATTCGAACAGGAACGGTTTTAAAACAAGGGGTCAATGTCCGACACGATTCGAACAAAGACTCTGTTCAGGTTTGACAAGATTCAAACAAGAACAGAAAGACAATGCTTGACACGATTCAAACAGAGTCCAAGTTCAAGTTTGACACGATTCAAACGAAAACACACAAGACAATGCTTGACACGATTCAAATAAAGTCTAAGTTCAAGTTTGACACGATTCAAACGAGAACACAAAAGACAATGCTTGACACGATTCAAACAAAGTCTAAGTTCAAGTTTGACACGATTCAAACAAGAACAGCTCTAAAATTCCTTTAAGGTTAAACTTCTTGGGGAACAGAAAAAGATTTTAAAGATTCAAATCTGGCGCGCAAGGGTTAAGACCGAACAAGCACGACACAAAGCAAACCGGGAATGTCCTTACTTCACTGGGGAAATAAAAACGGCACCAACAAAAGACCACAAGCAAAAAAGGATGCAAAAATCTGGCACTCAAAGGTGGTGACCGAACGTAAACCTAGCTTAGGCAAAGATTTTGGACATACCAGGAATTTTTTTACTCCACGGGGGAAGTAAAGGTTCACATCGTCAAAGGATAGACGGTAAGGGATAATTGAATCGAAGGTTTACATCACCAAAGGAAGAAAACTGACATCGTCAAAGGATTGACGGAAAAAGCAGTTGATCGACACCATCAAAGGGTTGATGGAGAAAACTGACACTGTCAAAGGGTTGACAGAAAAGCAGTTGGTTTAAATAAAGGTTGACATCATTAAAGGGTAGATGGAGAAAGCTGACATCGTCAAAGGATTGACGGAAAAAGCAGTTGAAAACAATTAAATGACATCATCAAAGGGTTGATGGAGAAAACAAATGATTGAAGGTAACACTATTGGTAACTGTAGAAGTATGAATAAAACCAAGGACGGATAAGCTTCTCATGGGAGAGATTGTCACTAATTGTTGGGTATAAATTCCAAAGAGATGTTGATATTACAAAATTGTTGGAGGAATAACTTTGTCTTCAATGGGGATTTGTAAAAGAATCTTCTTGCGAGACACGGTGCAAAATAGATGCACCATCAAAAGTAGGTTCGGAAACCAAACCTGTCAGGGACCAAAGTTTGATCTAGGAACAAGCTAGAAAGAAACGGCCAAACAAGACTCCAATTGAGGAAATAACTCAACTGGGGATTTATCTTATCCGAACGTGGAAAAGATAACTGAAACAACCATCATCCACGAGGATATAACTCCGTGGGGAATTCAGAAAAGATGGGCACTTTATGCCTAGGGCTGACTTTCTACTGGATAGAATAGACACACCCAGTCACTTGGGGGGACAAACGCCAAAGTGAACCCAAAACACCAGAAAAGGAAGCAGAAAAGCCAAGATGCTATGCATGTGAGTGCTTATGCCATGCTTATGCTTATGCTGACAAAACAGACAAAAGGAAGCAAGACGAGACTAAAGATGAAATAAACAACGACAAAGGACACCCAGCCAAACTCAATAGGTTGGACCAATACTGGGGATGAAAAAGAATCAGCAACTTCATTGGTGAAAAGAGTACTCCACTTGAGGTATGACGTCATGAGGATCGCCATCGCGAGCTTGATCTCTTTGTTGGAGGAGAATCTGAGGAGAATTCGTCAAGATTAGTCGAAGTAACGGCTTACTGGAAAGCTTAGCGAAAGATATCACAAGAACAGAGTAATCCTGCATTCTGACTTATATGATGATCATCTTCGAATTTTGTCTGCCCCAATCGGCATACAGGGTGCTTCAATATCTTCAAACTCTTGGAGAGATCTCAGCATAACTGCCCCAGATTAGGGGGTGAATAACCAAAAGAATTTTACAGAAGGATTGAAATACCAGATACTTCAATATCTTCCAACTTGAATAATCAAAAGAATTTTACGGAAGGATTGAAATACCAGATGATTCAATATCTTCCAACTTGAATAATCAAAAGAATTTTACAGAAGAAATGGAATATCAGATGATTCAATTTCTTCTAACTTGAATAATCAAAAGAATTTTACAGAAGAAATGAAATATCAGATGATTCAATCTCTTCCAACTTGAATAATCAAAAGAATTTTACAGAAGAAATGAAATATCAGATGATTCAATCTCTTCCAACTTGAATAATCAAAAGAATTTTACAGAAGAAATGAAATATCAGATGATTCAATCTCTTCCAACTTGAATAATCAAAAGAATTTTACAGAAGAAATGAAATATCAGATGATTCAATCTCTTCCAACTTGAATAATCAAAAGAATTTTACAGAAGAAATGAAATATCAGATGATTCAATCTCTTCCAACTTTTGAATCTTGACGTAGCTGCTTCTGTTCAGTTATACTCGAGATACTCAAATTGTAGTGGACATTATTGGGGAACGGATTTGCCCCTGCTGATGAGTTACTGGAGACAAAACTAGTCATAAGATGATCTCAAGAATATTTGCCCCAACATTCTGAATCTGCAGAATCCTGCCTCTGATTTGTCAACTCCCGGGATAATAGGTTGGCAAACCTCACACTTGGTTGCCCCTGACTGAGTCAAAATTCCTTTATCAAGTTCAATTCCTTGACTGACCGCGCTTGTTGGGATTCCTTGATATCGAATGGTATTGCAAACAAGTGTTGTTCATTAAAATTGTCAAAATTTAATGCAAAGGTTTAATGCAAAGTTTTGAAAATGAAGCTTTGATAGAAAACGCACAGTGAAATGATTAAATAGCCCAAAAACAAAGGTGGGTCTAGTCATTAAGGAAGTGACCAACACACGCGAGTAGCAAAGATTATTAGGAGTCAAGTTACCCAACCTCGCTGTAGTATACCTTTCAAAACAACCCCACCTCAATTAGGTCTTTTAGGGATTGTAATGTGGTATGGTTCATGGTTTATGAAACGAAAGATAAAGGCTCAAATCCTACGCTCAGTTAACTCAAAATATACATTCAAATCTCCAAAAGTAGGAAGTCACTTGATTTGAAAGCTGATTGGCGCCTTATATGAAGTGCTTGTGTTTGAATGCATAACCGAGTTAAACTGAGAACTACCCTGCCCCAAGGTTTACGATTTAAGGGTTTTTTCTATGTAAGAAAAGAAAGCTCCTACTTCTGGGCTCAGAAGGGTTAACAAGGGGTGAATTGAAACAATGCCTTACATCCTCGGCGAGGTTAATTTGAAAGTATACCACATCAATTATGACCATGAGGTTTTCATCATCCTCCCCAATCTTTGTTTTTAACAAAAGTTGAAAAAGGGGTGAAAAAGATATATATTTGTGAACACAAGAATAAATGAGTGAAACGAATGGACTTAACTAAAAGATGCATAAATATTTCATTAACCTTGCCAATTTGAAAGTACAACACTGCTTATAAGCAAAACAGATTCAAATACAACAAAATTGCTGAAATAGTCTAAAGTTTTCCAGCCTCAGGGAACTGGGCTTTCCTTCTTGATTTGCCAAACTGAGATAACCATCTTCAAAACTGATTGTCAAAATCCGTCGGAGAATTATCTTCACATCCACTCTCGACAATTTCTTCCTTTTCAGGGTCTGATGAATCTGCTCGATTAGGTAAAGGACTGTTGATTTGAATTCCTTGAGGCGTGAATGAGATCATCTCATAATCAAGCAGCGTCTGAACCTTGCTTCTGAGTACCTTACAGTCTTCGGTTGAATGCCCCTGTGCCCCAGCGTGGTAGTCACATCAGGCGTTGACATCAAAGCCTGGTGGGTATGGAGGGATCACTGGATATATCCCTTTTGGCACTATCAATCCCCCTCTGATTAAATCTGGCAGGAACTGACTGTATGGTATTGGTAACGGAGTGAAATTCCTCTCTGGCTTCCTTGGCCTTTGTCGTGCATGCTGACGTGACTGACGGTGGTAGGATCGTTGATACAGAAGAGGTCTTCGGTTTGCAGAAGAATATTTCCCACGTGGAGAGATTGGTGTCTGATATAAAGACCTAAAAGGTTGCTGACGTTGAGCACTTGAATTGCAGAAGTACTGGGGTATTTGGGATTCCCATATAGGATTACTTTCCTTCTCCCATTCTTCTTGAGAATTGGCAACTGATTTATTCTCAACGGCTGGGATATTCAAGATGCATCGGAGCTTTCCTTTCTGGAGACCACTCTCAATGCGTTCTCCAGTTTTTACCAATTCAGAAAAGTTTGACGTCACAGTGCTAAACAACTTTTCTCGGTATATACCTTGCAAAGTATCCACGAACCAGTCAACCAATTCCTTGTCTGAAAGTGGTGGTTGAACATGAGCAGCTACTTCTCTCCACCTCTGAGCATACTTTCTGAAGGACTCATTTTCTTCTTGAGATAAGTCTAGCAAATGTAGGCGGCTGGGAGCCAAATCAAGATTGTAGTTATATTGCTTCACAAAGGCACTGGCTAGGTCTGACCATGATTGGACATGACTACTCTCTAGCTGCATATACCAATGCAGTGATGCTCCACTTAGACTGCTTTGGAAACAATGGATCATGAGTTTGTCATTGAGGACATATGAAGTCATTCCTCTGCAAAACATCACTAAATGCTACTTTGGACAGCTATCCCCTTTATACTTCTCAAACTTCGGCATTTTGAACTTAGGAGGTATCACAAGGTCGGGTACCAAACACATGCCCAGAGCATTCAGATCAGCAGTGTCACGGTCTGCAATGGCATCAAGCTTCTTTTCCAAGGCACAACATTTCTCCATTAGCTCAATGTCTCGTGGATCCTGGGTTTTCCTCATAGGGACTACTTCTTGGGAATCTAGCTCAGAGAATGCAAAACTGCGATATTCCGTAGCATCAATAGAAGAAGAATGTCCGTCTCGGACAATGGCATGTTCTTGTATAAACTGGTTCCTAACAGGAATCTGCACAGGTTGAGCTTGGGCAACATTGTTCATACCCTGAATATTGACATCTCCTTTTGCCAAGGCTGCCATAACCTGATCCAACTGGCTTCTTAACAAGTCGAAATCTGCTCTGGTCACAAACTGGTTCTGCTCCTCTGAATTCATGATCCCTTAAAAGCTTCTTCAAGTCCAATGCTGGTTTCAGGAAGGTTAGCTGGGTTACGGACAAAGGACGGATGAGACTCAAGACCGAGAAATGCAAATGCAATGCAAATGCAATGCTAATGCAAGCCAAATGGTTTCAAGGAATTCAAAGGTGAGCTACAAACGTTTTGGAAAATTGAAAAAGTTTTGTTTTAGAATCTAAGATCCCGATTGATCTTCGCAGAGAACGTCTGAGTTCATTGAAACCAAATGGTTATCATGAGATAGATGTATGCAATGTACAAAACACAGGCACACAAAACACAAACATGCACACACAAAAGCACACAAGGCCTAGGTTTAGGGGTTACGAGCATGGAGTCAAAGGTCTACCCATCCCAAAGGTATGTACTACTGGTTTTCACCTGCCGAACAAGGTTCTAGAAAGTTCCCAGAGTCTACGTAAATCTTTCGAATAATATTGGCCCATGTAACTACTTACACGAGTTAATAATATTCTCAAGATAAACTCGTCTGAGTGTAGTATCGCGTGACAACTACTCAGGACTGGCTCCCTCATAGTCACCGCACTACGTCCTAAAAGGCCAAGTGGGGTAAAGGTAACTACGGTCCTCAGAATCCCTGGCTCTCAATTGAAAAAGTAATATCAATGTGACTTCTCACATCAGACATCAACAATCCCAAAGGGCCTCATCTGAGTGTGGTCATCATATGTCATAAGTTATTGGTACTACTGCCAACAACCGACTATTGATTACACCACGATCCTATAATAATGTGCTCTCAAGTCCGGGTTAGGACTTATCTCACTCATAGATACCATGTCAACCCAAACCAAACAGGATAATATCAAACATAGAACAGATATACAAGCATGCAAGCAGATATGACATACAAGCAATCATACAAGTAGATAAGCAAACATGAATAACATAAAAGCAAGATAGGCTCAACCCTCTTAGGAATGGACCAGCAATAGGTCTAACTCTCCCCAGTGAAGTCGCCATTTCTGTTGCGGTGAAAATCGGATAACAAATTATTAATTAATTTGCATCATATTTCTTTTACGACCGACTTTGATTTATCCAAAGGAAAGGTTCAAGATCGTTAGAAAAATCTAAAGGGAAAGATCTAAGGTTCGGGGGTTGGTTACGCCTAGGGAAGGTATTAGCACCCTAAACGTCCGTAGTACTCTACGGGAACCTCTTGTTTTAATGTTATCTTATGTTTGCTAAAGGTTCTATGCTAGAGGTTGAAACCCTAGGGGTTAGTATCTAAGTATACTCGATAAAGCATCGCACTTTACGCCTACGTATCCTCAGGAATAGAATCAGAGTATGCGTAGTTCTGCTTCTATTGAATGATTGACTGTGGTCAATATTCAGAGGGGAAATGAGTACAAGCTCATTGTAGAGTTTAGGAACTCTCTATATCTAGTTGTAATGGACCTATGTTGAAGTTTTAGTCAGTAGGGGAAGTGATAAATTCATTATGATGAATATCACTAAGAGTTGAAGAATTCTTCCTAAAGCTAGTTATGATTTCATGGCCCTTGATGAGGCCAAGAAACAAGGTTTCTTCCTAAGAGGTTACTTAGGTTAAGATGGGGGTTATGACTTTAAGATTCAACACTACTCACCTTCCTTTGGAATAAGGGGAAAAACATTTGATAATAACAATAAATAAGACATGATAAGACTAGAACATTGGTATAATATGAAAAGATAAAAGCAACATAAGCATGAGGATGGCAATATGTTTCATGAATAAGATAAGATGAACATGATTAAAAGAGTACATCCATATGCTTCAATCTTTAGGAAGACAAACATATAGGAATGATATACAAGAACACATCAATATGCTTCAATCTTTAGGAAGACAAACATAGAGAATGATTAAAAGAACACAACAATATGGATAACACTGAGATGTCAAGAAGTATCATCAAACCTCAAACTGACAAGGGAAGGAATTAATCAATAATTTCCTCAAGAACCAGATTAAAGACAATTTTAAAAAGTTAATCAAAGATTTAACTACAACTAAAGTTCAAAGATTTATCTAACTTAGTAAAACTAAAGTTGGAAAATTATCTAAATCTACCTAAAAACTATTTTGCTAAGTTCTTCTTGAAAACTAACTAATTAATCTAAGTAACAAACTTAGTTAGAAGAAAATAACTAATTAATTCTAGTTTAAAATTAATTAATAAATTAAATTGAAATCTAAAAAAACTCGCTAATTAATTCTAATCAAAAGACTAATTAACAAATTAAAACCCTAATTAAAAACTAAGTTACTAATTAAAATAAAACCTAATTAAATCTAAACAACCAAAGAGGGGTGCAGGGAGAATCAGCTTGGGCTTTGGAAAGTTGGTAAGCCCAACCAGAAATGGGGCGCTGGGTTTGGAAACCGGGTCAGGCAAAGTGATTAAGGAAACAGCTACCTTCAAAACCTACTTCAAATGGCAAAAGAAAAAGAAACTGCAGCTGTTATATCCTTTCAACGACGAACTAGCAAAAGCGCAACGACTTACCTCTCGCCTCACCTCACCTCCTTCTCTCTTCGCGTGATTCTCCTCCACTCTCATGTATCCTCTCTTAACCTTGCACCTGCCTTCTCCGTGGTGGCATCGTGGTAGCGTGATGCCTGTCGGTTTGCTTCGAGCGAGTTACGACGATGATGGCGAGGTGTTGTCGTCGCGATTTGAGAGAAGATGGAGGTTTATTGAAGGTGGTGGGTAGAAGTGTTGAAGTGGGTGATGGTGATGCACGCGTCGGTGGCTGCCGAAAATCTTTGGTAGTAACGGCCACTTCGTCTGAGTGTGGCGGCGAAAATTTAGAGAGGGAAAGAAGGTGATACGGTTATGTTAGAGGTGGGGTGGTTTTGTTGTGAATGGTGAGGATGAGGTGAAGGGATTTTTGTAACCGACCGAACTCGCCAGAAACATGAAGACATAGGTATGTTTTGTGAATTTGTTTGTGGTTTTTGAATTGTGTTGGTTTTGGTTTACAGGTTTTGTGTTGCTCTGTGCTGGTTTGAGGTTTTACAGGTTTTGTGTTGCTCTGTGCTGGTTTGAGGTGATGGTAAATTGAATGAGAGTTTGTATGAGTTTATGCAATGTTGAGTAATGGTTGAAGATTGTGGTAAATTGGATTCAGCTTCCGTGGCTGTATGTTGAAGGGTAGATTCGAAGGTGAAACGAAGGTTGAAATTATTGAAGACAGAAAGTTTGTTGACGGTGAATGATGGAGATGGTTATGTCTGTGCGTGAAAGAGGAATGAGGTGGAGAGTATGGAGGTTTGTGAGTTGAGGTTGTTGTGATGGTTTTGGTGTTCAATGGGTTTTTTTCTTTTCAAGTTCTTGATGTTGGAACTTGTTCTGTTTCTTTGTATTTTGAACTCAATTTTGATGTGGTTCTCCGATGGTTCCCCCTTTTTTTTGTGTCGTGGACTTCCTCCTTTTATTATGAAAACAATTCAACCCCTACTTGAATTCAAAAATTGTAACGTTATGGTGTTGTTGCTTTCACGTGTTGCAGGTTTACGTTGGTGTGCAGAGTTCTATTTTGGTAGCAGGGTACGAGTTGTTGTTGTTTGTAGCAGAAGTCTGTGGTCTTGGAGTGGCAAGTAGCAAAATGGTGCAGGGTTGTACGATTTGCTTTTGAAGATAGCAGAAATTCTGCAAGTTTGTAGTAGAATAGGTTTGTGGTAGGGTGTCACTTGCAGTTGTACTAGTTGTTGCAGGATTTGTCGTAGCAGCAGGGGAACTTGGTTTGCTTTTGTAGTCACAATGTAACTTCTTGTTAAAACCATGTAATTTCTTGTTAGAAAACCTTTAATTTCCTGTGAACAAATTCTTCCATAAAATGATATGGTGACATCATTATTGAGAGCTTGCAACACATCTTGAAAAGATACGTATTCATGGCTTAACTTTCTAACAGTAAATAGTGATCTTGCCTTTCCTTAATTATTTGGCAACTCTCTTGTAAATTTGAACAATGTTGCAAATTTGAATTAAATATGGGCTTTGATGAGGACTTTGGCTTCTGGAAAAACAAATTGGTTTTTATTTGTTTTAAATTCTGAATAATATAACTAAACATAATTAATTTAAAATTAAAAATTAAAATTAAACTAATTATATTAAAGTAAAAGTAAATTGGAATTAAAATTAAATCAAATCTTAAAATGATGAAGTTAATCCAATTACATTAAATTAGAATAAAAGTGATAGTTAAAGTAAATTAAATTTAGAATTGAAAGTGATAATTGAAAATTAACTATATCAAGATTAAAATTAAACTAAATTAAAAGTTAAAACTCAATCAATTCTCAAAATGAGAAAAATTCTAAAATAAAATGGCAAATTGGTTAAAAACATGATTAATGCTTAAAAAACCAAGAAAATGCACGAATGGCCGCTCACAAATGATAAAAGGGGATCAGACGAATCTGAGGGTAAAATTTGGGGTGCAACAGTTGCCCCTATTTAAATATCTTCATCGGTTGACATGAGAGATGAAGATCCTCATGGAATCAAAAGTGATAGATATTTAAATACAGATAACCGAAAATTTTTCCCTCAGATGCGCAAGCATGCAATGCAACAACATGATGCCAAGATGCCAAAGAAGATGCAAAGATGCAAACACAACGAGACACCAAAGGACAATCAGGACGCAAAAGATGAGCTTCACTGGGGAAGGGTGAAGGTTAACACCTCACTGGGGATACAAGTTAACCAACAAAAGAGACTCACTGGGGTGACTCCAAAGAAACACTGGGGAAAAACCAAAAGACAATCTCCACTGGGAAAGATCCAGGGAGATGGACTATTGGGGACAAAACAAACCCACACTCTTCCTGGGCACGAAACCAGAAAGAAAAACCTAATCACTAGGGATCAGGTTAAAAAGACAGACAACCAAGAAAATGCACGAATGGCCGCTCGCAAATGATAAAAGGGGATCAGACGAATATGAGGGTAAAATTTGGGGTGCAACAGTTGTGCCTTTAGAATTCGTATTCAATTCAGTGCAATTCGGTTTCGATTCGCCAATGTTTGAATTTTAATTGATTTTCAAGTGGCTTTTGGTTTTCAATGTTGGTTCTAAGGGATTAGAGTTTTTATTTGGTTTGTCTTGGATTTCAACAGGTTTGAATTTGGCTCAGCCCCGACACAATTGCGTAGGTTTCTTGAAGGTTTCTTGGGGCTACTGATTTTGTGTCCCCCTTTGGCTCTGTATCATGGTTATATATTTCTATACTTTATCGTTCTCGGTGAAGTGGAATTGCCAAAGATTATTTCCAGATTTCATTGTTTCATAGCGAGCAATTATTCCATCATTGTCTACCACTGTTTTAAATATACGAAGGTTATAGACTAACTACTTCAATACTGATTTGATGTAATTTACCTTGAAGGAATACGTCAAAATGAGAGTTTTGACATCATTGTCTTCAAATCCGTTTTGCTCTGGTTCAACTGCCAAGGATTCTATGGAAGATGTATGGGATGTTTGTTATATGGATACAGCACCTTTCGATAGAGCTCCTTAGAAATCACATTGTTCTTGCCAGTTTATGGCATAGCAACCATTATTTCCATTCTTTGCCTCAAGGGACCACAAATGTAATTCAAGTTAAAGAAAACAGTGACTTATTTATTTTTAGTTGAGATCTCTTTATGTTTTGCAAATTGTAGCTTCATATGGAAACTTTTTTTTCTTCTCATTGTTTCTTGGCCTGCCAATTACCATAACTGGGATGTTAATTGAACACTTGTGCAGTACCCTGAATCCAAATTTGCTTGTTTTCACTCGAGTATAGTATAGCAGCCATTGGTTGAATTATTATTTGGCTTGCAACCGTCGATGGAGTTATTACTTTTAGTATTATAATAAAAATTACTTAATTTATGCTATACTCATATTAAAGTACTCAACAACCTATTAGTTTATTGACAGGATCCGTCGTAAATTACATCATATATTTTTTATTCGTACTACAATTCTCTAGCAAGGTTGCATAAATTATTTAACGTTTTTATTTTGATAGATACTACTATATTTTAAGTTTTTTTACGGATTAAAAAATATGTAATAATATTTGTAAGATATTATAATTTTATTAATATATTAAGAATAGTGTACATAGTAATAATAATTAATAATATCATTGAAAAAAATAGTGCTATCTCTGATTTTATTTATAAGAAAAATAAAACATATTTTTAGAAAATATTATTTTGAAAAAATATGCAGTTTTTATTATGTTAAAGTGGTTTACAATAATTATTCAAGTCACTAAATTTTAATTTTTTTTTATAAATTTATAACAAAAGAGTTATAAATAATTTTTATTTTTTTAAGTAATAAATAACTAAAATTATATTTATTATTTTGTCTAAAACTTTAATAGAAAAAAATCTTTTTTTTAATTTATAAATCAAGACAGTAGTGTTGTAGGTTAATCAGTACCCGGGCGAACACACGGGTACTGATATGAGTATCCCACAAAATAGATATTTGTAATAATACTTACATAAAATATATTTATTTATGTTGATGATATTTATTTATTAAATTACAAAAATATTTAAAAATACTATGATATTATTTGATATTTATAAAACTAAATTATTGCATAAATATTTTTATAAAAAAATATTAAACGATGCCCGCGGGTATTGATTTATTTTAAATATAAATTATATTTTTTGTATTTATTAATTTTTATTGATTCAAATTTAAACAAAATAAAAACAAATGTGCATAACACACCAGTACTCAGGCGATCACACGGGTACTGATATGGGTATCGCACGAAATTAATATTTATAATAATACTTACATAAAATATATTTATTTATGTTAATAATATTTATTTATAAAATTCAAATAATATTTACAAATAATATGATATTATTTGATATTTATAAAACTAAATTATTGCGTAAATATTTTTATAAAATATACCAACCGATGTCTGCGGGTATTGATTCTATTTTTTTTAATATAAATTATATATTTTTTATATTTACTGATTTTTATTCCTTATTTTTTTTTTTAATTTTAAATTAAAACAAATGCGCGTCACCGACGGGTACCCGTGTGAACGCACGGATATCATATTATTTTTTAGTAAATTATACTAATTTTTATTATATTTTGTTTTTTTTTTAATTTTAAATATAAATAAATACATTCTAAGAACAAATACATTCTAAAAAAATATATTATAAAAACAAATATATTTTGAGAACAAATACGCGTCACCGACGAGCACCCGTGCCAACGCACGGGTATCATACTAACTATTGTAAAAAGCATTCCTGCATGGGCAATCATACATAATGGCAAGGGTGTATTGTGAAGGAGATGGAGAAGCCATCAACACCGCTTTGGATTCATCCTTTTTAAATTGACTCTAAATATTTGACACATGTTGTTTTATGAGGATAATTTTAGAAATTTATGATAATATTGTATTATATGAACAAGTTGGCATGTGCATCCTATTTATAATTTTACCTTTTGTTTTGTTGATATTACCACTTTTTTATTGCATACTTTTAAGTTGACTCTAAATATTTGACACATGTTATTTTATGAGGATAATTTTAAAAATTTATGATAGTATTTTATTATATGAACAAGTTGGCATGTGCATCCTATTTATAATTTTACCTTTTTTTTTGTTGATATTACCACTTTTTTATTGCATACTTTTAAATTGACTCTAAATATTTGACACATGTTATTTTATAAGGATAATTTTAAAAATTTATGATAGTATTTTATTATATGAGCAAGTTGGCATGTGCATCCTATTTTATAATTTTACTTTTTTTTTTTTTGATATTATCACTTTTTCATCCATGAAAAATTTAGGTATAGAATAAATATTTACTATTAAAATATTTCTTTTTTAATATAAGACATTTAATTTACTGACATCTATATTACTGACACGTATTTTCTTTATTTATACAAGAAATTTAATTTATGTTTTTAAAATATTAAAATTATAAAATTGGAAATTATAATTATTATCATTTTTTCACTTAAAAGACATTTAAAAAATATTAAATTTAATTAATTGATTAGTGACATAAAATTTATTTTGTGTATGAATTATGTATTTTAACAATTTTTAAATAAACTTATTGTTAAAAAAAAATATAATAAAATTACTGTTGGTGTAATGTAATTGTTCATGGTATTTAAAAAATAGTAATTTTAACTTATAATTTAATGATAAATTTTGTATTGTTTACATTCAAAGAATTTTTTAGTGAATATTTTTTGATTATTAACAAATATTTGTCGTGTCCCTAAAAGATAAACAATATTAAAAAATAGATAAATAATATTTTAAAAACATAAATTAAATACCTTAGTTAAAGAAAATACATTGTCAATAATATAAATATCAGTAAATTAGATGTCTTATATAGATAAAAAAATCCATGTTAGTAATATTAAATGTCTTATATAGTTTTTTAGAAATATTTTAATAGTAAATATTTATCCCGTATCTAAATTTTTCATAAAAGAAAAAGTGGTAATGTTATAAAAAATGGTAAAATTATAAAATAGTCATAAATTTTTAAAATTATCTCATAAAGCAATATGTGTCAAATATAAATTTTGTATTGTATACATTCAAAAAAAAATTTAGTGAATATTTTTATTTAGGACCGAAAATGAGTCGAGTCGAGTCGAACTCGCCTCAGCTCGACTCAACTCGTTAAGAAATGGTTTAGCTTAAATCTCGGTTCGAGTTTGACACGAACTTTTTTTTAAACTCAAACTCGACTCGTTATAAGTTCACGAGCAGTTAGGTTCAAATCGTTAGGTTCGGCTCACTTGATTCACGGACTTAAAAATTATTTTTTTAAGTCTATTGTTTTTTTTATATATATTTGACATTTTAAATTATTAAAAAATAAAATGTTAAAATAAAATAAAATTTATCTAATTGAAATTTAATTTTATTTCAAAAATCAACTAATTAAAAAACTACACAATTTTTAAAAGATACATTTGAAAGTCTAATTCCAAAACTATTCAATTGAAGTTTATATTTGTTTCAAAAATCCACAACTTCGTTTAACTATTTAGGAACCATACAATTTTAATAAAATAGTACACCAAAAATTACTAAAAATTGATACATTTCCATCACAGAATGATTACACCATTTACAACACTCATTACACATGTTATTTTAGCAAATGTCATTGTGCCTCCAACAAGGATGACTCTAAATGCAATTGTCGGTTTTACTGCCATAACTAGTACATAAGGTACATATTTAGGATTAAGATTTGGAGTAAATCTTTAAACCTAATCTTAAAGACAATATAATCCTTCTCATATGTAATCGAGTTAATTCATGAACCTAACGATTCGAACTATGTATAGTTCAAGTTCAGCTCATTTAGTTAACGTACTTAGTTTTTCGCTCATATTCAGCTCATTTGGTTCATGAACCTGGTTCAACGATTTAATTGACGAATCGAGTTCCGAACTATTTTCGAGTTGGTTCGATTCATTGTCAACCTTATTTTTATTTAATAACAAATATTTGTTGTGTCCCTAAAAGATAAACAATATTAAAAAATAAATAAATCTCCTATAAAATTTGAGAAAATAGATTACTATCAAATTTACCTTTGCATCCTTTTAAATTGACTCTAAATATTTGACACATGTTGTTTTATGAGGATAATTTTAGAAATTTAGGATAATATTTTATTATATGAACTAGTTGGCATGTGCATCCTATTTTATTTTAACTTTTTTTTTTTGATATTACCACTTTTTCTTTTATGAAAAATTTAGGTACGGAATAAATATTTACTATAAAAATTTTTTAAAAATCTATATAAGATATTTAATATTACTTACATGTATTTTTTTTATCTTATAAAACATTTAATTTACTGATATTTATATTATTGACATGTATTTTCTTTATTTATAAACGATATTTAATTTATGTTTTAAAAATATTATTTATCTATTTTTTTATATTGTTTATCTTTTAGGGATACAACAAATATTTGTTATTAATTAAAAATATCTACTAAAAAATTCTTTGAATGTATACCATACAAAATTTATATTTGACACATATTGTTTTTATGAGGATAATTTTAGAAATTTATGACTATTTTATAATTTTACCTTTTTTTTTTAATATTACCACTTTTTCTTTTATGAAAAATTTAGGTACGGGATAAATATTTACTATTAAAATATTTCTAAAAATCTATATAAGACATTTAATATTACTAACATTTTTTTTTTATCTATGTATAAGACATCTAATTTACGGACATCTATAGTACTTGACAATGTATTTTTTTCAACCATATAAGGTATTTAATTTATGTTTTTAAAAGGCAAAATACTATTTTTGGTCCTTTAACTTTACCTCGGAGTTCATTTTTGTCCCTTAACTTTAAACAGTGTCATTCTGGTCTCTTAACTCTTCAAAACGTTTCATATTAGTCCTTTTGTCTTATTAGAAATGAATTTAGCGACTGATTTTTGAATTTTTTTCGTCGCTAATAAGACGAAAAGGACTAATATAGAACGTTTTGAAGAGTTAAGGGACCAATATGACACTTTTTAAAGTTAAGGGACCAAAATGAACCCGAGATAAAGTTAAAGGACCAAAAAGAATATTTTGCCTTTTTAAAATATTATCTATCTATTTTTTAATATTGTTTATCTTTTAGGGACACAACAAATATTTGTTATTAATTGAAAAATATTCACAAAAACATTCTTTGAATGTAAACAATACAAAATCTATCATTAAATTATAAGCTAAAATTACTATTTTTTAAATACCATGAACAATTACATTACACCAACAGTAATTTTATCATGTTTTTTTTCTTCTAACAATAAGTTAATTTAAAAGGTGTTAAAATACATGATCTGACTTGTCGATCAGAACGTGTGGCCAGCAACACGTATGCAGCAGTAACGGTCGACGGAGAAAGGGGGTGTACCTGCAGACACTCCGATGTTTAAGTTAATTCGGGTGAAGAGGTAGCAAGAAAGAGTTAGAGAATATAATATCTGACCCTCCTGCAGAGGAGAGTTTTTATAGTGAGCCTCAGCGTTGGCCAATGGTCTCCGTTATGGACTGGGTGTCCAAACCCACAACGAATGACTGCCAGGATTCCTACGTGGAGGTAGGGATGAGCAGCTTCTGCTCACCGTCCTGAATCAACCGCTTCGCATTTCCCGGTTAGTGGGCGGACTTTCCCGTTACGAAGGGCAGAATGGATCTACGAGGTGTGCGGGTCAGTTGGTGACGTGTCCTCGGGTGAGGAGCATGTGGGAAATATGCTTTCTACTGGCCTCAGCAAGTTGGGCCATCGCTCTGGCCGTCCTCGACGTAGGACTAGATTGGGTTGTGCTCGACGCTGGGTTAGCCACAGGCCCAATCCAGAACAGGAGCCCCCAAGTCGTTGCCCTCAGGCATGGGGTCAATGATTTAGAGCCAGTTCGCGTGTCGAGGAGGAACAAGGGACTCTATACAAGGAGAGCCTTTATCTAAGCTCGCTATTACGAGATCACGCTATTGTGGACGCTGTTGAGAATTCACGCCCACGGGCGCGATGCGTTGCTCGTAACTTGTTGAGTTTCGCTTTCGAGGATGAAGCGTCACGCAGGGTCCGCGGTCGAGGACTTAACCTGCGTTCGGGTTGAGCGTAAAATTTATGCTCGTGAATTGTAAACGTGCTTCAAAATTTTGTCGAGGTTATGCTCGCGAATGAATGCAAAGGTTTGTTTCCTGTGTCCGACGAGGGGTGTCTGACATCTTGGAGTTCAGAAGATTGATGGAACTTGAAGGGACAAACGCGTCGTCTCCTCGAGCCACGTGATAGGACTCGAGAAGACGAATCGTTTTGCCTCCTCGAGTCACGTGCCAGAGTCATTAAATGCCTATGATGGCCTATGAGTAGAGGTACTCAAGAGCCAGGCGACGACACACTTACCCATGCCATGGAGATGGATTATAAATAGGCAGAAGTGGGGTTCATTTGCTCATTTCGCTTTCACCCTTCCCTCAACTTTCCTTCTAGCTTCAGATTGTTTCTTCATTGTCCGTCATCGTCGCCGCCACCATTACAGACTTTCTTCAAGTCAACTTCAACTACTCTTCAAATCAAGTAATCATTCTTCATCTAATCTTCAGTTTGTATGCTAGTTTTAGAGCGTAAATTAGTTCTAGAATGTATGTTGTTTTAGGATGCATGTTGGATTCCGGCGGGTGTTGGTGTTTGGTGGTGGTTTGGCCATTTCCAAACACCGGCGGTAGGAGAGTATTATGCTAGAAAAGTTTGGTTTTGAGTAGAAAACCACTCTGGCGCCACCGTTCAGGCGGTGAATAGGACTTGCGTCGGTGGAACTCTTGAATTTTCCGATGAAGCTCTGTGTCGAGGAAGGTCTTCCTCGTGAAGCTCATGAGTTTCTGACGAAGCTTCATGTCGAGGAGGCTCTTCCTCGTGACGTTTATGAATTTTATGATGAATATCCGTGTATTTCCGAATGAATCCTCGTGTCAAGGAGGATTTTCCTCGCGACGCTCGTGAACTTTATGATGAATGTCCGTTTATTTTATTATGAATCCTCGCACCGAGGAGGACTTTCCTCGTGACGCTCGTGAACTTTATGATGAATGTTAGTTTATTTTTGGCTAAAATACAGTTTTGGTCCCCCTGTTTTTCAAAATTCACAGTTTTGGTCCCCCTGTTTTTTTTTTAACAGTTTTGGTCCCCCACCCCTCACTGTTCATGTACGGACGTGTACTGTTCATGTACGGACATGTACGGACAAGTTACTGTTCATCACTTTTTTTGGGCCAAAATTGGGGTGGGGGACCAAAACTGTTAAAAAAAAACAGGGGGACCAAAACTGTGAATTTTGAAAAACAGGGGGACCAAAACTGTATTTTAGCCTTTATTTTTTTATGAATCCTCACGCCGAGGAGGACTTTCCTCGTAATTTTTTATGGGTCAACTGAGATCTCTGTCAGGGAGAGAATCCTCGTGACTTCCTCGTTCGCCGTTGAGTAAGGGCCTTGGTCAAGGGCAGCGTCCTCGTGCCTTTGTTTGCCCTTTCACTTGATTTGCAGTGGAAGGGTGAATTTGATCTGATCGTCAAATTCACTATTATCCTCTGCATTTTAGGTTCCTATGGCTCGCAACGCTGAGGGACTCCACTTGGTCGACACCATCATTGATCCTAAATTGGCTTGGGTCGGGCGGGAACCCCGAGGGATAGCCTCGCATTTCGCAGATTTTCCGGAGGGCGCGTTCACACTTGTTGAGGGAGCTCCGTAGAATTGGGAGGTCTATCAGCCTAACCGGGACGACCGAATCTGTTTGCATTTCCCGGGGTATCGCTTTGCCATGTACGAGTACGCCTTTAAAGAGTTGGGGCTCCGGTTGCCGTTCAGCGGCCTTTAAATGAGAATTTTTTATCGGTTGGAGCTAGCCTCCTCACAACTGCACCCAAACTCGATCGCATTCATCCGAGCTTTCGAGATCGTGTGTCAGTACCTCGAGATTGGCACCACAATTCCTTTGTTCTTTTGTTGCATCCACCTCCAACGACAAACCTCGCATGGGAAACACAATTGGGTGTCCCTCGAGCAGCCAAAGAAACTGTTCAAGGAGTTCACGTACTCCGTTCGTACCTTCAAGGACATGTATTATGCGATCAAGCCTTCGTCCCGAGCAGCCATTAACTCCATGTTCGAGCGCGTGCCCATACTCGAGGAAGATGGAAGTGTGTGTCTTGACGAGGAAGGGAACGAGGTAACGAGGTGGGTCTCGATGTTCGCCCTTCAATGGACTAACGCCCACTTCGCGGAGAGCGCATCCTATTACATAACGAAGCCTAACGAGCTGGACCCTGAGAACCAGTGTGGCTTTGAAAAATTAGTGAAGTGTGTCGACGGCTTCACTCCCGCTCCGTGGCAGACTAAGAACGGGGAGGCTGTCCTCGATGAGCGGGGCGAGCCCATATACGAGGCTCGGTATATTAAAACCAAGGAACTCCTCGAGTGTAATACCTCCGAGGAAGCTAGACAGCTTTTAGGTAGCTTTTTTCCTTTAATTTGTTTGTGTTTATTCTTTCTTGGTATATTGACTTGTGTTCATCGTTTGTCGTAGGTAACATGTCAAACCTTCAGGAGCGTATGCTCAAGATGGCGATGTCTAAGGGGAATTCTATGAAAGGCGGAAAAAGGGGTTCCAAGAATAGGCTTATTAACCTCCAAAACCAGTCGAAGGTTGACTCTGGCCTCGACTCTTCTTCTTCCCCGGGTGGCGACCAGTCTTCTCCTCAACATGATAAGGACACCCCGACTAAGAAGCGGCAACGAGCGGATGATGTCGTAGAGGTAGATCTGACAGGGGAGGGGTTGCTGATGACAAGTTTGTGCTGCCTCCTTGCTTTTATAACAGGGGGTTCTTCGAAGGGGGCTCATCTCTGGTCGTGCCTCGGGCAGACTCTTCGGCTATCCTAGGCCTCGACGTGGTGGGTAGAAGAAAAGTATTGGCTCAGGATTCGGCTGCTCTGATGAGGGTCTTAGAGGTGGCCCTAGTCCTCAACGACGAGGAGGCCTGTTCTGTTGCTGAGCTGGAAAAGCAATGGGCAGCGAACCAGAAGCTCGAAGCAGGGGTGATCAGGCTGAAGACTGCCTTTGATGACTACAAAGAGAAATATAAGATCCAGACCGGGCTTATCACCGAGCTGCGCCAAAAGAAATAGGAGTTGGCTAAGTTAAATGTAGCCACGGACGCCTTAAGGCTTGAGCATGGTGCTCAAAATAAGGTCTTCGAGGACAGGATCTCCGCTTTGGAAGTTGTTGCAGCCCCCTGCTGAGGACGAGGATGACGAGCTGAGGGCCTTGCAAACCCGTGCTGAGCTGGTCTCTCGGATCAGAGGTCTCAAACAGGATTGCGTGGATGCAGTCGAGATGAGCTTCGCGAAAGTTGTGGCTCAACTCCGAATTTCCAACCCTGGAGTCGAGCTCGCTACAGAGGGGACCAGGTTCCTGCATATGGTGGTCGACGATCAGATAATCGCCCCTCCCAACATTGACGACGAGAAAGATGGAGAGGTCACTAATGAGGGGGAGCATGATATCTAATTTGTATATTTGTTGTATTTGTTCCGGCCTGCGCGCCGTGGTTTGTAACATTTGGGCGTTGCCCCCCTTTTTTGTAATATTATGACAGCATCGACCTTTGTGGTCATTTTATTCTAATCATATTTCACTTTCATGATGCTGCCTGTATACACCTTTTTTTATATGTTTTTTTAATCATACTTTACTTTCTGATATGCTAATGTATATTTTTGCTTGCTTATAACAAGATGTTCATTCGCAAATTATTTCCACAAAGTGTTCGGGGTCTTGCTCGACAGCTTTATTGCTTGACAGTAAAGGGAGTCCGTCGAGTGGACAAAGTTGGATTGTGTACTAACAACGACGAAAAGATCTCGGTCGGGAGTTGACACCGCGGCGTGAACTTCCCATTGTGAGCTGAGTGTTCTGCCTTGCTGGTACGATGACGGCGGAGCTCGATTGAGTTTTCCCCTTTGGGTCAAGGATCTGCTCATTAAAGAGTGGAAACCTATCTTTTTGTTAAAATTTGGGACGGTGTGCTTGTACCCGAGCACGCCTCCATGGTCGGGACGAACCCCGTCATCGTCGACTGGGGTATGCCGACTGTTAGGCCTAACTGTAGTATTGTTTCAGTTTTTCGGTATTCCATGGTCGAGCAAGTTCTTCCCCGTGTAAGTTTTCGAGGTAGTAGGCCCCATTTTCCGTTTTTGCTCGGACACGGTAGGGGCTATAACACCCCAAAATTTTCCCTTTCTTTTTCTAACCTTTCTCTGGCTTATGTTTGCATCCTTCTGCATCTTGCATTAGGTCATTCATAATCATACATTGCATTGGTCTTCTAGGACATGGGATCAAAGGGTTTCCTGGTTTGCACTACTCAGAGGTGACCCAGTTGGTTCCTACTTCAGTCAAGTCGGCGCAAAGTTCGAATTCTGTTCGTCGTAATCTTCTTGTCAAGGTTCATCAAACATCAAGTCTGTCTTCTTCGTGATTTCTCAAGAAGTATCAGGTGCTATGGATTAGAGTTTGTTTCGTTTTTAACATCTCAGGCTGCTATCTTTATCAGTGTACATATCCAGGAGAATTAGGATTTCTCATCCATGGGTGAGTTGGTGGACAGTCATCAATTGAAGATCATGGGGTTAGAGTTTCCTGCTAAGGAGGTAAGTTGTCATCAGGACAAAGCATTTGTGGGTTGATTTGAAGGGCATTGGGTCATAGTTAATTGAGATTAAATTTTTGAAATTCATCGAGGATAGGAGTTGGTGTGAATTGAGAGGTTGATTAGAATTAGACATGTTGAAATTGGTGGTGTGGATTTCTTGTCATTCGAGATTCAGGCAAACAGATGACGTACCGATGCAAGTGGATGTTGTCATTGTTTTGCTACATCTTACCAAGGAGTGAAACTTTGGACATTTTCTAGACTTGGGTCCATTATTGGTGATCTCATGCCCCTATATAACTTATTTTCATTCAAGTGTACGTACATGTGATGCTCTCTTTGTAAGTTTCATATGTTGATATGCCAAGAAACGTAACAAATAAATAAATAGAGGTTGGGATGGAAATCTGAATTAACAAAAGATGATGTACTGTCATCTAAACAAGCCATTCGTATTCTCCCAGGAGTTGCTGGACTATCAAGAGAAAACCATTCACCTTGCCCCATTTCCACACCACCATGGGTAACTAAGACAGTTCCATCTGTATAGACATTAACTAAAGCCACTGCCTGGTTCATAAGCTTTGTTGTAAAGGATATACCAAACTGATTGACAGCAATGCCACGTTTCCTCCAGCGGTTGTGAGTATTAAATTGGTCAACTTCTTCGCGTGTCTTAACAAAGTCACAGGATAACTGCAGTTCACTCAATAGCTTGGATACAGGGCCGTGCCAAACTATCTGACCGTAATGTAATATGGGTCCTTCACCTTGAAAGTTAATTTCCCTTATCAGTTTTGGGTTCATATTGAGTTCCATAGCAATCCTATGAATCCAGTTTTCAGTAATAATCATGCCTTGAGGGCCACCAAATCCACGAAAAGCAGTGTTACTAGGGAAATTAGTGAAGCAAACCCTTCCCATTATCCTTACATTTGGTATTTCATACACATTATCCGAATGATACATAGCAATAAAAAGGTGCAAGAAAATTGAAATAAAAATACAGAAAGCATAACAGCCAGATCAATAATAGCAGATGGAATAATACATAGCAGGTTCTATTCAAAAAATAAAATTTCATTTTGGAAAGAAAAGTCACAACAGAAATTGGAAAAAAGAAGTACATAGCATTGAGAGGGAGATTACATAACGACTTCCTAACAAACTTTCCCTTCACGACTCCAAACTTCTAACAGACCCTAACAATCACATAACATACATTTTTCCACAGAATTAGACCACACCTAACTTAACTGTCATAATAGAAAAAAATCAGAAACCTCTAACGGATGCTAACAAACTTTTTCTGAACTCTTCATCTGAAAAAACCTCTCCCTCTCGATTAACACTACAGACCAATTCCTTCATCATCTTCAAGTTCCAACCTGCAATTCCTTCATCAATTCTCCAACCAACTCAGCCTAAAATCATCATCTATAACCTTCACCATTCCTTGATTCAAGAACCTGCAAAATCAAATTCAACAACCTTCAAACACTGCAGACGGTTCAACCAAATCACAACCTGCAATTTTCACGTAACCGATTCGCATTAATCACACCAATCACACCGGCAGAAGATGAAGATGGATTGAAAAGTATAGCAGGATGCAAGAACTGAATTCATGAATTATTGAAGCGAATTACCTCAAGTTTCGCGAATCGCATCGAAACATCTTCATCACCTTCAATCTCGCGAATTCGACACCGCAGCAAGAACGGGACGCAAGGAACGATTTCATCTTCAAACTTCGAACCACTTCATTCTTTGATTCAAAAACCACTGAATCATCTTCAACTTTTAATCATCTTCCACAAGTAACTCACTGCAAACTTCTAATTCCACCTGTAACATCAACAACAATCACGTTTCAGCGTACACATAGAAGCAAGAAGAGGAAGATGTATGAAAAGAGGAAGAAGTATATTCACCTGGAACTTTGAGGATCTCTAGTATTCTATTTTGCCTCGTCGTCGTCAAAGACGCATCGGACAAAATCTGGTAGGTAAGCATTCCAATTCGTTGATTCTTACGTCATTTGGATCATCAGAGTGTAGGTTAGGGATTGGGAGACCAAAACCCTAAGTGTTTGGCTGTTAATTTCTCCGTGTGAATGTTGAACTCGAGGTTGTTGATGTTCATCCTTTGATTGCATCGGTTTGTCTGATTAGAGATGATTTGAACGAAAGCGGTGCTATATTAAAATTGAGGAGAGCACGACGGTTGAAGTGATGTGAGAGTCGAGTAGTTCCTCCAGTCGCCGCCGCTATAAGCGATTGTCGTCGCGACGGAGATGGTTTGGTTTGACGATGATTTGAAAGGAGGGTGGACAAAGAGAGGAGATGAAATGAACGGCGTGTTAGTTGGTTTTCCTTCAGTGTGGAGCTTTATTTTCTGGCGGTTTGAACTGGAAGAAGAGAGATGAAGAAGGTTCTGCGAATGGTGACGAAAAAGGAGAGAGGGTTTGATGACGCGGGTAACTGGAAGAAAAGATAGGCAGCGCAGAAGGGAAGAAGAAAACGGCGAGTTTGTTCTTGTTGAATTCTCTAGGGTTTTTGAAGAAAAACCAATGCTGTGAACGTAACTGGATTGGACCTCATAACCACTTGTTTTTCTTCCTTTCACACTCCATGGAAGCACTATCCACACTTCCAAAATCACTTACGGTACCCCCTTCATTGTTTTATTTTAGTTTTTAAATTTTGTTTTAATCAAAGTTTAAATATTTTACAATTAGGGTTAGATAATTAGTTTTATAAACAAGTAATTAGACTAATGGATTTAGGATAATTAGATTAGTCATTAAATTTTAGTTAGAATTAGATTTCGAAATTGATTAGTAATTGACTAATTGTTTTCGTTAATTAATTAGGTGCTAATTTTTAGAATTAGATTCTAATTTTGATTAAAAATTTCTTTAGAATTAGTTCAATTGTAGAATTAGATTAATTTTAAAGCTACAATCCTTTAGAATTAGAATTAGTTTCTAACTTTAGAAACTAATATTGAACTCAGCTTGTCATCGTTAATCTCAACGTTGATTTTAGTTAATTGCTAGTTTTCATTCAATCTTGTAGTCACTCCTTGGTTTGTTTCTCTTGAGTAATTGTGTGGAGATATTGTGTGGAATATGTTTCATAAACTTGTTTGGACTAATGAGTTGTCTTGATGCATATTACGCTTAGTCCCTGATATCGCTTGCACCGATTCTGGATATTAGTTCTAGTTCTCCTTGTTGTTTACCTTTGATAATAGTTGCTTACACTTGAGGCATGTTAAATTCTGACATTGTTTGAACTTTATATTAGATGCTTGACTATTGAACTTGCTTACTTGTTGAAAGTACCCGATAGCTTTGAGGCTCGAGCTTGTTACGCGCTTTGAAGAGGCAACAGACCTTCTCCGTTAGGTACCACTTGCACACTTGTAGGAAGAATGCTTAGGTTTAGCAATTCTACTTGAAAATTGCTGTTGATTTAGGAGTTTTCACTCCTAGTGATATACTTGGCTTGGTGCCAATTCATGGATACTCTGATGTTGTTTGCTGTTGTTTGTCTTACTTTGTGATGGACTAAGAGTCACTCAACTTCCTTATAGTTGAGATCACGACATTGTTTTCATCTTGTGATTGACGAAGAGTCACTCAACTTCCTCATAGTTGAGATCACAACATCATCCATTTCTGTTGCATTTCTCTTTCAGTTGAGGACGAAGAGTCACTCAGTTTTGTTGCTTAGCTGAGATCACGACATCGTCTATTTTGGTGATTGATTTATCCTGTGTTTACTTGTGTTTGTTTACATAATCTCGTAGGATTCCTAGCTCCACTTAATTTCTGATTAAGTTGGAGGTAGGAGAGACATTAGGCTTTCAATCCATGCATGACAACATTAGGTAGGCTTCCCTCCTGATCTTGACTTTAGGACCATTGATGCATGATAACGTGTAGGCCCGAGTTTTCCTTAAACCTTCCGTGAGTCTCTTTCTTTTCTCTCACACCCGCGAGATCGAGATCTTGTTTTCCCTTAGTTGCATGAACTACGGATGCTCTGATTCCTCTCTCCCGTCCGATTGAGGATACGTAGGCACGAGATGCGATATCTTGGCGAGCACACTAACAACTAACTTTCCTTTTCTCTCGCCCTAGTGCGACCGAGACTTTTTCACCAACAGTCAAAACTGACCCGTAGGTCGAATTACGACTGCTCTGACTTCCTCTCTCCTGTACGATTGAGGATACGTAGGCACAAGATGCGATATCTTGGCGAGCAACCTTCCCCCACAATTCCGTAGTCCGTCGAACTACGTCGATTCTGATTCTTCATCCGTCCATGAAGATAGGTACGCATAGGATAGCGATGATCCTTATGATTCCTCTTTTGGTTATCACCTTCCCTTTTCTCCCGTTCCGTCTCCAGTTAGCTAGATCGATAATAACAAGCGTGGATCCCATTGAGTACGATGGATGCGAGGGGGTGCTAATACCTTTCTCTCGCGTAACCGACTCCCGAACCCAGGCTATGGTTGCGATGACCATTCTTTTCCCTTTGTTGAGGTTTTCTTCGATCGTTTCATTTCCCCTACGTCGGGATAAATTACGTTCGGTGGTGACTCTTCTGTCATTTTCGCCGGTTAATTTTCGCATATGTGATAGCTGGCGACTCTGTTGTCCTCCTTCAACCCAGAACAGTGAGCTCATTCATCCTTTGTCCACGACATGCAGTTGATTTCCCGACTTCCGTATTGGACTTGAATCAGCTTTTGGAAGAATCATGAATTCAGAAGAACATAATCAGTTTGTGACTAGGGCCAATGTTGAATTGATGAAGAATCAGTTGGATCAACTTATGGAAGCTATGATAGCCATGAAGAGGGGAGAGGCCAATATTCAGAGAACTGGGAATGTCATGCCACCTCTAGTGAACAATGTTGCTCAAGCTCAGCCTGTGCAAGAACGTCCCATTGTCCGAGATGGTCATTCATCTTCTCTTGATGCCGCAGACTATCAGAGTTTTATATTCTCTGTGCCAAATTTCCAAGAGGTAGTTCCAAAGATGAAACCTAAGGGCCCACGATCTGTTGAGTTTGACGAAAGATACCGTGTGTTGGAAGAGAAGCTTAAAGTCCTGGAGAGGCGTGATACTCTTGATCTGAATGCTTCAAACATGTGTTTGGTACCCGGCCTTGTAATGCCTCCGAAGTTCAAGACGCCAAAGTTTGAGCAGTACAAAGGGGATAGTTGTCCAAAGCAACATTTGGTGATGTTTTGCAGAAGAATGACCTCATATGTCCACAATGACAAGCTCATGATTCACTGTTTCCAGGACAGTCTAAGTGGGGCGTCGCTGAGTTGGTATATACAGTTAGAAAGTGGTTGCATCCAATCATGGTCAGATCTAGCCAATGCCTTTGTGAAGCAATACAGTTATAATCTTGACATGGCACCTAGCCGCATGCATTTGTAAGGTTTATCTCAAGCGGATAATGAATTATTCCGAGGGTATGCTCAGAGATAGAGAGAGTTAGCTGCTCGTGTCCAACCACCACTTATAGAAAGAGAATTAGTTGACCTGTTCATGGACACTTTGCAAGGCCCGTACTACGATAAGATGATTGGCAATGGGGCATCAAAATTCTCTGACTTGGTAATAGTGGGAGAACGCATTCAGAGCCTGCTCAAATGTGGAAAGATCCAAGACGTCTCGGACATCCCAGCCAATGAGAATGAATCAGTTGTCAATTCTCAAGAAGGATGGGAGGAAGAAAATAGTTCCACCCGGGAACATCTGCCACCTTATTCTCAGCATTCAGGCATATCAATTATTCAGAGTCAGCAATCTTCAGGGTCTCCGTATCAGACGCCATTTTCTCCATAATATCCTTCTCCAAACCAGGGACCTCCTCAGAATCAACGGTCATACCGCTGTCAGCCACGTCAGCATGCCCGACAAAGACCAAGGAAGCCAGAGAGACATTTCACTCAGTTGCCAATGTCGTACAGTCAGATATTGCCGGATTTGATCAAGGGTGGACTTATAGTGCCGAAGGAATTGAACCCAGTGCCTTTTCCGTACCCATCGGGTTTTGATGCCAACGCCCGTTGTGACTACCATGCTAGGGCACATGGGCATTCAACTGAAGACTGTAAGGTGCTCAAGAGCAAGATTCATACACTTCTTGACTCCAACATATTCTCATTCACGCCTCAAGGTATTCAGATCAACAATTCTCCTTCATCCAGTCATGTGGGTTCATCAGCCCAGGTCATGGAAGGAGTCACCGATAGCAGTTGTGCAAATGATTATCAGACTGACTTCGACGAGCAATTCGGAAGATGGCTAGCTCAGTGGCAAATCAAGCTTGGAAAGCCCAGTTCCCTGAAGCTGGAAATCTCTTAGATCATGTCATTTCTTTGCATTTGTAGTTTCTTTTCTGTTAAAGTGCAAACTCCTTTATAAAACTCGTCTGTTTTTAATTGATGATGATAATGAAATGAATATGCATGTTTTGATTAAATCCATTCACGTTCACTCATACTTTTTATCAATATCATATGCTTGTTTAAGCAGGATCCGAGGGAGGATAACGAAATTGAAAGACACAAAACTTCTGATTGTATGCTTTTGAAATAAAACCCTGCTGATGATGTACAGGCATTGTTTCAAATCCCTAAACACCAGAGATATAAGGAAGATGATCCTTTGTCAACCCCGTTGAGCCTAGTAGTAGGAGTTTCTTTCTGAAAACGAAAAACCCTCAATCATAACCTGGGGCGGGGTAGGTGTCAATTAATTTGACCGTGCGTTCAAATTTCAAAATGAGTGTCACGTTCGAGGATCAATTACATCTATGGTTATCCCTCACCAACTGAAGAGTGAAGGCAGTCACAACCCTTTCAAACAAGTCAGACAAGCCAGTGTCACACGATTTGTTAAAAAAAAGAATCAAAAGAAAAAAGAAAGTCCGTTAAGTCCAAACTTGAAAACAAGTGACTTAGGCAAAAGTTAGGGCATCCCGCTGGACTTCAAAATCGAAAGGGATTCAAAAAGAATAAGTCCAGGCAAAAATCAGGAAAATCAAAACAAAATAACAAAAAGCGAAAAGGATTACAAAAGAAAAATCCTCGAGCAAAGAACAAGTCGTGTGACCACAGACACCAAAGACAAAAGGGGTGACTGTCACTTTGAAAACTGTGTGGGTCCCTTCTATCCTCTTACCATTCATTAACCTTTTTTAAAGGTGAGCGCTTGTGTCGAATTAGCTGAACGTAGGACTGAAGAATATCAAGGAGAATAGGTGGGTTAAAACAAAACTTTGAGCCTTATATCCTTTCTTTCTAAACCACGAACCAGGCCACACTACGACCTTCAAAAGACCTAATTGAAGCAGGGTTGTTTCGAAAGCATACTTTGGCAAAGATCGCGTCAAAACTGACTCCTAAAAGGATTTTTCTTACCATTCATGCTGGTATCGATGTGACATTCTAATGAGTGATTCGTTCACTATATGTCACGACATTTTTCCAGTGAACAGACTTGGATTTCAAAACTGTCATATGCATTACGTTAAAATTATCTTTTCAAAACGAACTATTTTACTTGCGAGTAAGCACTCGACGTCAGGAGAGTTTCTGCGATGGAAATATTGATCAATCTAAGATGCAAAGCGTCTAAAGACTCCGTTGAGCAGGGGAAAGTCATATCAAATGGGCAAGCCGTTCCAAGATTCAACTAATCTGGGGCAATCAGGTCGAGATTCAATAAATCTCTCGAAGGTCAGTTAGTCAGAGGTACTCCTTCACAAATCTGTCGATCAGGGGCAAAATTGTTTCAAGACTCCATTGAGCAAAAGGTTTAGTCAAACTGGGGCATGCCACCCAGAGAGCACAAGAAGTTACCCTTTTTAGAAGGCGATCAATCTGAAGCGCCTCTCCGAGGTTCAGAATATTGGGGCAGTTCATTTCAAACCATCAGGGTACAGAAGTCTCAGGTTTTTACAGATTCTTACAGAGATCCCACAGGATGGGGCAAGATTGGTAATGATGGAACGTCTCCATTCTTTCAGAGCTACTCAAGCAAGTTCTGTCGATCTTCGAGTTCAAGACAAATGTCGGGAAGTCGTGTTAACCATTCCCTAACCTTTCAACCAGAAACCTTGTAACCAGACGAGACACTTTCCAACGTCAGTTGTACCTGACCTACCTCGGAACCCCGGTTAAGCCGTCATATCATTGTATAATCATTGTCATGCATATCATTTGCATAGCATATCATAGCATGAAGCTTTGTACGACCGAACAGAAAATCCAAAGCCCAACCTTGCTTGGCATCCATCCAAACCCCACATTGCTTGGCATCCATCCCAAAGCCCAGTCTGTATTGGCACCTTCGTCCAAAGCTCACTTTATTGGCGTCCCCTTCAAAGCAAAGCCCAATCTATATTGGCAATCATTCAAAGCCCGACCTTGCTTGGCACATCGTTATAAAGCCCAATCCTTATTGGCCACCATCAAAAGCCCATTCCCTATTGGCACCTCATTCCAAAACCCAATCCACGTTGGTACCTAGAAAAATCTCATCTTCAAAAACGTTCGCCATCAGGTTCCACCTATCTTTCCCAGCAAAGTCTAACCGTACTTGGCACGTCCTTCCTTTCCCGGTAGCCCGAGCATACATCGGCATTCTGCATATAGTAATCATTGCATCTTCAAAACTCATAGCATTTCCATTTCGTATGGAACATTACGCCATAGAAAAATTCAAACATATGCATTTGAAGCATAAGCCAGGTTTGGATATTCTCGTTGCCAAACGTCCCCCAACAGAAAGTGGTTTAACTCAGGAGTTCAATCTTACTTTATCCCCCGGTGAAGTTGCCAATGAACTCGTTCATCTCACGGGCATTCCCCTGCAGAGTTGTTTGTTCAGATTTCTCTTTTCCCCAGCAGAAAACGAGATAACTGTAGCCCAAAGCAGGTGCTTTAACCAATCCTTAGGGTAGTAAATTCGCCAGTCCTACTCTCATTGATCTTCATTCTCTAGCAGAGTTATCTGACTAAGATCTCTTATCCCCTTAGATTCGTCCCTCACACCCATCGTCTAAGGCTTGGGTGCGTTAATCTTGATATTTTCGGGACACTCGTCCGTGGTCTTTCAACACTCGTTCGTGTTTGTTACAGTTTCTTCAATACTCGTTCGTATTGATCCTAGATTTGTAGACACTCGTCCATGGTCTGTCAACACTCGTTCATGTCTGTATCAGGTTCATCAATACTCGTTCGTATTGGCCCTTGATCTTAGACACTCGTTTGTGGTCTGTCAACACTCGTTCGTGTTTGTTTCAGATTCATCAATACTCATTCGTATTGATTCTAGATTTGTAGACACTCGTCTGTGGTATGTCAACACTCGTTCGTGTTTGTTTCAGGTTCATCAATACTCGTTCGTATTGATCCTAGATTTGTAGACGCTCGTCCGTGGTCTTTCAACACCCGTCTGTGTTTGTTTCAGTCTCGCTCGTATTTATTCCATACTAATCTTAGTCACTCGTCCGTGTTCTTTCGACACTCGTTCGTGTTCAACTTCATTTCCTCAACCCTTTGTCCGTATTGGTCTTAGGCACTCGTCCGTGTTTGTTTCGGCTTCATCAATACTCGTCCGTGATGATCCCAGAGTCCATATACTCGCACTAATTTCTTCGACCCGCATCTGTGTTCTTTCATCACTCGTCTGTACTGATACTAAGCACCTGTATGTGTTTATCCCCAGCGCAGTCAAGCACCGCCCGTGTTTGTTTCGCTCTGTTTCAATACTTCGTCCGTAGTGATTGTTGACACCCGTCCGTGTTCATGGTTTTATACCTTTTATTACTTGTTCCCCAGCGGAGTAGTCCCTCCCCTTGCAGGTCGTAAATTTTGTGTGGTTATTTTGGTATTCAATCTCCTTTCACCTTAAATGTCTGAAAGTCGTGCTTGTTCTTGATCTTAGACACTCGTCAGTGTCCGTATCATCTTTCGATACCTGTAAGTATCGTCAATTAAGTACATCGTCCGTGTCTGTATTTCTTTAATACCCGTAAGTATCATTTTTCGATACTCGTCCGTATCGTGAACCTATACACTCGTTCGTGTTCACCTTTTCGATACCTGTAACTGTCGTCATTTCATTTTCCTTGATACCTGTAAGTATCATCTTGCGATACCGGTAAGTATCGTCCATTAAGTTTCCTTCGATACCGGTAAGTATCGTCAATTCAGTTTCTTTCGATACCGGTAAGTGTCGTCGACCCAGTTTTTTTCGATACTGGTAAGTATCGTCCATTCAACCTTTTTCGATACCCGTAAGTATCGTCAATTCAGTTTCCTTGATACCTGTAAGTATCATCTTTCGATACTCGTCTGTATCGCTAACCTAAACACTCGTCCGTGTTTACAATTCTCTGATACCTATAGAGTGCAAATTTTCTGTTTCTTTTGGTATCCAATCCCTATTTACCTTGAATGTCTGAAAGCCGATGCTCTCATCCCTTCAGGTCCACAGTTGATTGAATAGGGGCAGCTGTAACACCCCAAAATTTGCCCTATCTTTTTTAACCTTTCTCTGGCTTATGTTCGCATCCTTCTGCATCTTGCATTAGGTTATTCATAATCATACATTGTATTGGTCTTCTAGGACATGGGATCAAAGGATTTCCTGGTTTGCACTACTCATAGGTGACCCAGTTGGTTCCTACTTCAGTCAAGTCAGAGCAGAGTTTGAATTATGTTCATCGTAATCTTCTTGTCAAGGTTCATCAAACATCAAGTCTGTCTTCTTCGTGATTTCTCGAGAAGTATCAGGTGTTATGGATTAGGGTTTGTTTCGTTTTTAACATCTCAGGCTACTATCTTTATCAGTGTACATATCCAGGAGAATTAGGATTTCTCATCCATGGTAAGTTGGTGGATAGTCATCATTTGAAGATCATGAGGTTAGGGTTTCCTGCTAAGGAGGTCAGTGGTCATCAGGACAAAGCATTTGTGGGTTGATTTGAAGGGCATTGGGTCATTTTTAATTGAGATTAAATTCTTGGGATTCATCGAGGATATGAGTTGGTGTGAATTAAGAGGTTGATTAGAATTAGACATGTTGAAATTGGTGGTGTGGATTTCTTGTCATTCGAGATTCAGGCAAATAGATGACGTACCATGCAAGTGGATGTTGTCATTGTTTTGCTGCAGTGCAGTAGATGCTACATCTTACCAATGAGTGAAACTTTGGACATTTTCTAGACTTGAGTCCATTATTGGTGATCTCATGCCCATATATAACTTATTTTCTTTCAAGTGTACGTACATGTGATGCTCTCTTTGTAAGTTTCATATGTTGATATGCCAAGAAACGTAACAAATAAATAAATAGAGGTTGGGATGGAAATCTGAATTAACAAAAGAAGATGTACATTCATCTAAACAAGCCATTTGTATTCTCCCAGGAGTTGTTGGACTATCAAGAGAAAACCATCCAGCTTGCCCCATTTCCACACCACCATGGGTAACTAAGACAGTTCCATCTGTATAGACATTAACCAAAGCCCCTGCCTGGTTCATAAGCTTTGTTGTAAAGGATATACCAAACTGAATCACAGCAATGCCACGTTTCCTCCAGCGGTTGTAAGTATTAAATTGGTCAACTTCTTCGCGTGTCTTCACAAAGTCACAGGATAACTGCAGTTCACTCCGTAGCTTGGATAGAGGGCAGTGCCCAACTATTTGACCGTAATGTAATATGGGTCCTTCACCTTGAAAGTTAATTTCCTTTATCAGTTCTGGCCTCATATTGAGTTCCATAGCAATCCTATGAATCCAGTTTTCAGTAATAATCATGCCTTGAGGGCCACCAAATCCACGAAAAGCAGTGTTACTAGGGAAATTAGTGAAGCAACCCCTTCCCATTATCCTTACATTTGGTATTTCATACACGTTATCCGAATGATACATGGCAATAAAAAGGTGCAAGAAAATTGAAATAAAAATACATAAATCATAACAGCCAGATTAATAGTAGCAGACGGAATAATACATAGCAGGTTCTATTCAAAAAATAAAATTTCATTTTGGAAAGAAAAGTCACAACAGAAATTGGAAAAAAGATGTACATAGCATTGAGAAGGAGATTACATAACGGTTTCCTAACAAACTTTCCCTTCACGACTCCAAACTTCTACCAGACCCTAACAATCACATAACAGTGACATTTTTCCCCAGAATTAGACCACACCTAACTTAACTATCATAAGAGAAAAAAATTAAAAACCTCTAACGAATGCTAACTGTCGCGGTGAAAATCGGATAACAAGCTATTTATTAACTTGCATCATTTTCTTTTACAACCGACTTTGATTTATCCAAAGGAAAGGTTCAAGATCGTTAGAAAAACCTAAAGGGAAGAGATCTAAAGTTCGGGGGTTGGTTACGCCTAGGGAAGGTATTAGCACCCTAAACGTCTGTAGTACTCTACGGGAACCTCTTGTTCTAATGTTATGTTATGCTTGCTAAAGGTTCTATGCTAAAGGTTTGAAACCCTAGGGGTTAGTATCTAAGTATACTCGATAAGGCATCGCACCTTACGCCTACGTATCCTCGGGAGTAGAATCAGAGTATGCGTAGTTCTACTTCTACTGAACTATTGACTATGGTCAATATTCAGAGGGGAAATGAGTACAAGCTCATTGTAGAGTTCAAGAACTCTCTAAATCTAGTTGAAGTGGTCCTATGTTGAAGTTTTAGTCAGTAGGGAAAAGTGATGATTCATTATGATGAATATCACTAAGAGTGTAAGAACTCTCTCCTAGAGCTAGTTGTAATTTCTATCGCTCTGATGAGGCCAAGAAATAAAGTTTTCTCCTAAGAGGTTACTAGGTTAAGGTGGGGGCTATGACTTTAAGAGTCAACATTAATCACCTTCCTTTGGAATGGGGGAAAAGATAATAGTTGTAATATTACTACAAGATAACAAGTTAATAATTCAAGTAAGATGATGTAAAGGACATGAATAAGAGAGATGAGATAAAATCATGATATCAATGCAAAGTGAGAATTAAACATGTTAGACAAAGATTAAATATGAGATGAAATAAAATAGAAATAGTCTCGTCTTAATCATGATTTAATCGAGAAATCGATAATCAATGATTCTTGACTTTCATCGACTAAAAAGAAAGTGGTCTCATGTTGATCAAAGTTTCGTCAACTCAATGAAATCAACCAAACCATGAGGTTTGTTATGTCATTGACCAAAATAAAGAAAGTTGAAGCGAAATGAAAATAAAAGTCGGTCTCGTCTAAATCAAGATTTAATCGAGAAATTGATAATCTTATATTTTGACTTTCATTGACCAACAAAAATAGATAAAAAGTGGCCTCGCACTTATCAAAACTTTATTGATTTGAAATGATCAAAGTCAAGATTTGTGTAACGTCATCGGCCTAAATAAAGATTATGAAATAAAAATAAGGTTGATCTCGTCTTAATCAAGATTTAAATCGTTAAATCGATAATCTTGACATTTGACCTTCATCGACCAAAATAGAATCAGAATGAAAAATAAAATTGGTCTCGTCTAAATCAAGATTTAATCGATAAATCGATAATCTTAGATTTTTAACTTTCATCGACCAAAAAGTAAAAGGAAAACAAGTTGGTCTCGTTTAAATCAAGATTTAATTGATAAATCGATAATCTTGGATTTTTTATCTTTCATCGACCAAAATAACATCGGAATAAAAATCAAGTTGGTCTTGTTTAAATCAAGATTTAATCGACAAATCGATAATCTTAGATTTTTAACTTTCATCGACCAAAAAGTAAAAGGAAAACAAGTTGGTCTCGTTTAAATCAAAATTTAATCGATAAATCGATAATCTTGGATTTTTAACTTTCATCGACCAAAATAACATCGGAATAAAAATCAAGTTGGTCTTGTTTAAATCAAGATTTAATCGACAAATCGATAATCTTAGATTTTTAACTTTCATTGACCAACCAAAAGAAAAACGGCCTCTTACTAATCAAGAAACTTATTGATTTGGATAAACCAATAAAACATAATTTTGTAATATCATTGGCCCACAAAAGTAAAGATCAAGACAAAATAGTCATGAAAATAAAGTCAGAACAAAATAAACTTGTAAAACATTTAAAAGTCTATTGTTAAAAAAAAGCCGAACTTACTTAAAAAAAAAAGAAAAACAAACTAAAGAAGATATAAAAAAAAAAGGAAAAAAAGGGGGGCGGCGGGTCAGGATTAGCGGTAAGAACAGATGAAAATTATTGGGCTTGGGAGCCCGTCAACTCATAACCACAGGCGGTGTAAAAAAACAATCGTACGGTGTTTATAAAGAAACCAAATAAGGGCTCAAAGGCCCATTAGCAAACACACGGAGGATTGAAACGAAAGATAGAAAAAAACGAAGCTTGACAAGCATAGCAGTAAAATCTAAATACGATCAAACCTCAACAGGTCATCAAAAAAAGAAAAAGAAAAAAAAGAGTACGATTTAGGTCAAACATCAACCGATCGATAAGACGGTGAAATCGAAACGAGCAACAAGAAGCCAATCGACTCGTCACAGCTGGCCTTCTACCAATCTCGCTCAATCATAATCGTTCCATGGATAGTTCGCCGTTTGCAGGTTATTTTCGAAGATTCTTTGGTTTTGATCCAGGTTTACTTTCGTCCCAAATCTCTCTTTTCCTCTCTCTGGTTCTGGGATTTTGATTGATTTAGGTTCTGAAACAGGGTTGTGAAGATTGAGTTTTGGGGAAGATGAACATCATTGGTGTTTTGTCGGTTTGTTAAGAAGAAATTTTGACTGGGAAAGGTGAAGGTCGAAGCACTCGTAGAAGGAGATTGAAAAGAAAAAAAGTTCTGAGGTTATGGCTTGTTGTTGAAAGAGGTTGGCGATTTGAGTTTTTTGTGTTTTCGTTTTCTGAAGCAGGTTCGGCTCCCCCCCCCCCCCAATTGTCTGGTTCTCTCCTCCTTTTAAACAACAATTCTCATCTTCAAAATTTGAATTTGTTGCCGTTGTTGTATGGTCATTTTCACACTGCTGAGGCTTGTCTGTTGCTGCAGAATGTTTATGGCAAGGTGTATTGTTGTGGTTTGTTCAGTTGTGCAGGTTCGTACGGTTGAGCAGAAAATGGCAGGTCGTATGCGCGCCAACGGATTGATGAGGGTTTGAGACGAATTTGAGTGATCTTGTTTGAATTTCTCCTATTCCTCTGCAAATCAAGGTTACAACAAAGAGAAAGAGGAAGTTTGGTAGCTTTTTCTTCTCCAAATGCCACACGGCACTCTCTCGTTGGTTGAAGGCAGAGTTGAAAAGTCAAAGGCCATAAGTTTGGTTCCCGTTGGCTATTGGCAAAAGCAATTCCTCCAAACAAAGCCAAGATAAAAGCCACGGTGGACCATTTGCTGAGTTATAAGTGGAAGTGAATATTTTCTTTTTTGAATTAACTTATAATGAGGTTAAATAGCAAATAACAATGAATCTAATTGAAATCCTAAATTAAATAATTAGAAACATAAACTAAATTAACAATTAATTTAATTAATTAAACTAATAATTTTGCACAATTAAATTAAATTGAGATTTAATTAAATTAATAAAGAAAGGACAATTTAAATATAAATATAAATAAAAATAAGTCATATTGAAATTAAATTAAAGTAAAAACAAATGAAAATATATTAAATTTAAATATAGAGAAAAATAAATAAAAAAACACCAACTAGCAGAAAAATGAGGGTAAAATTTGGGGTGCAACAGATGCCCCTATTTAAATATCTTCACCTGATGACATGAGAGATGAAGATCTTCATGTGATCAACGGTGAAAGATATTTAAATACAGATAACCGAAAATTTTGCCCTCAGATGCACACACATGCAATGCAACAGACATGATGCCAAGGAGATGCAAGAAAATGCAGACACAACAAGACACCAAGGGGCAAACAGGAAGCAAAAAGACCACAGAGCTCCACTGGGGAAGGACGAAAGTTAGTATCCACAAGAAAAACTCACTGGGGATACAGGCTAACCAACGAAAGAGACTCACTGGGGAGACTCTGAAGAAACACTGGGGAAAAGACCACAGACAATCTTCACCGAGGAAAGATCTGGGGAGATAGACTACTGGGAGACAAAACAAAACCACGTTCTTCCTGGGCATGAAACCAGAAAAGAAGAAACTGATCACTAGGGATCAGTCAAAAGGACAGACAACCAAGCAAAGACTTCCTGGGGATCTTATACTGAAGAGTTCAAAATGGGATCTTCAAGAAAAGCCAGGAAGACAGAGACAAACCCTGCGCACCAACTAGGAGTCTTAAGGCCGAAGAAATTTGTTCCAAGAAGCTTAGTTTAAGGCAAGTTTTCAAAAGAATCCAAGGTAAGGGTTCAATGTCCGACACGATTCGAACAAGAACAGTTTTAAAACAAGAAGACAGTGCTTGACACGATTCAAACAAAGTCCAAGTTCAAGTTTGACATGATTCAAACAAGAACAAGTTTTAAAACACAAGACAATGCTTGACACGATTTAAACAAAGTCCAAGTTCAAGTTTGACACGATTCAAACGAGAACAATTTTACAACAAGAGGCACTATCCGACACGATTCGAACAAAGACTCTGTTCAGGTTTGACACGATTCAAACAAGAACAAGTTTTAAAACAAGAAGACAATGCTTGACACGATTCAAACAAAGTCCAAGTTCAAGTTCGACACGATTCAAACAAGAACAGTTTTAAAAATCTTTAATGTTAAACTTCTTGGGGAACAGCAAAAGATTTAAAGATTCAAATTTGGTGCGCAAAGGTTAAGACCGAACAAGCACGACGCAAAGCAAACCGGGAATGTCTTTACTTCACTGGGAAAATAAAGACAGGCGCAAACGAAAGACCACAAGCAACACAAAGCACAAAGATGCGAAGATGCTAGGGTATGATGCATATGCTTAGCTATATGCTAGAAACGACGCGAACGACGCAAAACAGGAAAGAAAGGATAACACAAGCCAACACCCCGAAACCCAAACATCAAGGATAACCGGAGCAATCTTCTCTTCACTGGAGATGGCAAATCCAAGCCAAAGATACAGTACTACTAACTCTTCCTGTACCAACTTGATTCCATAAAACATCTTGATACTAAAGTAAAACTTAGTTTATCTTTGTGTTTTCTTAGAACTTCCGCTTCCAAGAATCATATGAAAATGACGAAGTTATTGTATTCAAAGACCAATAACAATTCTAGTGACTAAGAATTCTGTCGTCTAACAGCTGACTTCTCTGGGGACTCCTGCATAAAGAGTTGGGGTTTAAATGGGAACATGGTTAATGAGTCAAGAATAGACTCTGGTACTCAAATAAGAGTTGGTTGAGATAACACATAATCTGCTTCATGAAGGAAAACCGGTAGGAGCCAGAAAGGTAACCTCATTGGAGATAGAACCAAGAAATGGGCTCCAATAAAGGTATCTAGAATGATTGATCATCAAGGCTAAACGCGACTAGATGACATTCTAGAAAGGATCCGCAATGAAGGTTGAACCGAAAAACGGCCTTCACTGGGAAAAGATATCCAAAGTGATGGAACAACAGGTTCAAGTATGATCGGTTGGCACTTTGGAAAAAGAAGAACCTTATTGGAGATTGAACCAAGAAATGGGCCCCAATAAAGTATCTAGGATGATTGATCATCAAGTCAAAACATGACTAAATGACATCCTAGAAACACCTCTAAAGTGATGGAACAACAGGTTCAAGTATGACTGATTGACTCTTTAGAAGTAACCTCTAAAGTGATGGAACAACAGGTTTAAGTATGACCGGTTGGCGCTTTAGAAGTAACCTTGTTGGAGATAGAACCAAGAAATGGGCTCCAATAAAGTATCTAGAATGATTGATCATCAAGGCTAAACGCGACTAGATGACATTCTAGAAAAGATCCGCAATGAAGGTTGAACCGAAAAACAGTCTTCACTGGGAAAAGACATCCAAAGTGATGGAACAACAGGTTCAAGCATGACCGGTTGGCACTTTGGAAAAAGAAACCTTATTGGAGATAGAACCAAGAAATAGGCCCCAATAAAGGTATAAAATCTGATAGTTAGTACCGGAGTTGCATAACTGAAGATAAGGCTTCCTGGGGAATACCCATTACGGTTGCGAAGAGGTTGAATAGTACCAGAGATAGATAAGTTGCTTATAAGAGACTGCCAAGCTTCTTCAAGAGATTACTGCTTCAAAGATATGTTGATAATGTTGGAGAAATAATTTGTCTTCACTGAGGATCCTGAGATTCTTCTAGCGAGATACATTGCAAAATAAATGCACGTTCAAAGATAGGTTTAAAAAACCGCACCTGCCGAGGACCAAAGTTCAATCTAGGAACAAGCTAGAAAGAAACGGTCAAACAAGACGCCAATTGAGGAATGAACTCAAATGGGGATTTATCTAATCCACATGTGGAAAGGATAACTGAACCAACCATCATCCACGAGAATCAAAATCTGTGGGGAATTCAGAAAAGAATGGGCACTTTATGCCTAGGGCTGACAACTCTATTGGAGAGAATAGACAAACCCAGTCACTTGGGGAGATAACCGCCAAAGTGAACAAAGACAGGTAAACACCAGAAAAGGAAGCAGAAATGCAAAAATGCTATGCATATGAGTGCTTATGCCATGCTTATGCCTATGCTGACAAAACAGACAGAAAGTGAAACTGGAGATGAAATAAACGATCTCGTCAAGGATACCCAGCCAAACTCAACAGGTTGGACCAATACTGGGGATGAAGAAGAAGAACCAACAACTTCACTGGTGAAAAGAGTTTTCCACCTGAGGTATAACATCATGAGGATTGCCATTATGAGCTTGATCTCTTTGTTGGAGGAGAATCTGAGGAGAATTTGTCAAGATTAGCTGAAGTAACATCTTATTGGGGAGTTAGCAGAGGATACTGGCCTAATGGTCATCTTCCAGTCTTATCTGCCCCAGGCTATATGGTTTGTCGGAAGACGATAACAAGAGGATTTTATAGAAGAATTGGCATACAAGGTGTTTCAATATCTTCAAACTCTTGGAGAGATCTTGACGTAACTGCCCCAGATTAACGGCGTTTGCACAACAAAGCCTTGGAACTTGCTTCAGACTGATTGTTTGATGATTTGGGGAACAAACTTTGCCCCTGTCAGCTTGGTTGATCTGTGATGGGGATGTCCTTAACTAACTGTTTTTTAGAGATTTGCCGAATCTCGACCTGATTGCCCCTGATTAACTGGTTCGTGAGGGTAAGTCACCAAAAGGATTTCACAGAAGAATTGACGCACCAGATGCTTCAATGTCTTCAAACTTTTGAAAAGAAATGAACTTAGACATGGTTGCCTCGGTTCAACTGTATTTGAAATACTCCAACTGTAGTAGAGACGACCGGGAAACAAACCTGCCCCTGCTGATAGGTCACTGGGGTCCACACTTTTCGTAGGATGACCTGGAGAAGACTTGTTCCAGTATTTTGAGTTCTGCCCCTGATTCAATAGATTGGCAAATCCTTCCGCTTGGTTACCCCTGACTGAGCTTCCTTTATCAAGTTGAATCCCCTAGCTGGCTGCATTTGTTGGGATTTCTTTGATATTGAATTGTTTTTGCAAATAAGTTTTGTTCATAAAAAATTGGCAATTTCATGCAAAATTCATGCAAGCTTTTGAAAAGAATTTATTGATGAAAACACACACGGTGGAATGATTAGATCAAAAGCAAAGGTGGATCTAGTCATTTATGGAATGACAGATGAAGTGATCAACACACGCAAAATAACAAAGATCATTAGGAGTCAGGTTAATCAACCTTGTTGTAGTATGCTTTTCAAAACAACCTTACCTCAATTAGGTCTTTTAGGGGTTGTAATGTGGCCTAGTTCATGGTTTATGAAACGAAGGATAAAAGCTCAAATCCTACGCTCAGTTAACTCAAGATATACGTTCAAATCTCCAAAAATAGGAAGTCACTTGATTTGAAAACTGACTGGCGCCTTATGTGAACCGCTCGTGTTTGAATGCATAACCGAGTTAAACTGAGAACTACCCTGCCCCCAAGGTTTAAAGGTTATTTGTGAAGAAGATACTCCTACTTCTAGGCTCGAAGGGTTAACGAGGGGCTATCTTCCTTGTGGAAATTGAAACAATGCCTTACATCCTTGGCGAGGTTAATTTGAAAGTATACCACAACAATTATGACCATGAGGTTTTCATCATCCTCCCAAATCTTTGTTTAAACAAACAGTTTGATAAGTGGAAAGAAATAAGATGGAGATATTATTATATTTTTTTGTGTGGTGATAAAAGTAGATGAGTGAAACGAATGGACTTAATCCAAAAGATGCACAAACATTTCATTAATCTTGCCAATACAACAAAGCTTATAAGCAAATACAAATTCAAAGTGCAAATGAAATACAATAAAATTGCTGAAACAGCCAAAAGATTGTCAGCTTTAGGGAATCAAATACAGAAAATCAAAGAGGAGTTCAATCATAGACCCCTAATCCATCTTTATCTTGATACATTTTCTACAACATTACTTATCTCATGAGCGGGTAAGGATTGTTCTTGATATTAGGCTGTGAGCCGTCGAAAGACAAAATGTTTCTCTTCACTAAGTCTTTCACAATATGCTTCAAAGCAAAACAACCTTCTAAATTGTGGCCTGGTGCACCTTCATGGAATGCACAATGAGCGTTGGGATTGTAAGAAGGTGGAAGCGGATTAGGAGGTGGGCCTGATGACCTTGTAGTTATTAATCCTTGTTGCACCAAAGCAGGATACAATGCTGTATACGTCATAGGAATGGGAGGAATCCGAGGCCTTCCACTCTTTCTTTTACCTGGAATATTCTGACGAGAAACTTGAGTCCGTTGTGAATAAGCATGAGAGTTGGGCGCTCGTTGATACATTGGTGGTTGAGGAACCGGCTGATAACCAGAAGCTTGATGGTTGAATGTTGGCGTGATAGTGGCCACATAAGGTTGCTGAACAGAATAACACTGTTGTTGCTGCTGACGTTTCCAGAACTGACTTTTCCTCTTTTTGTTTGTCATCACCACACTGGTATCTCCTTCCCTTTTGAAGGATATCTTGGCATCGTCGCTCGAACTATCAGCTCTCTTGGTCATTTTCCCACTCTTCAGACCAAGCTCTACTTTAACCCTCACAGCTATAATATCGGAAAAACTAGCAGACACGCTACTGATCATCCTTTCGCAGAATTCCGGTCTAACCGTGTCGACAAACCAATCAGTTAACTTCTTTTCAAGTAAAGGTGGCTCAACTTGTGAAGCCAGCTCTCTCCATCTTTGTGCATACTCTCTAAAAGACTCAGTATCGTTCTGCGACATACTCAGTAGTTGTCTACGATCTGGCGCGAGGTCTATGTTATATCTATAATGCTTTACAAAAGCATCAGATACATATTGAAAACATCGGATCCTAGATTGGTCCAAATTCAAATACCACTTTGCAGCAGCTCCTTTCAAACTATCTTGGAAGCAGTGGATCATCAACTTACCATTATCCATAAATGCAGCCATTCGTCGGTAATACATGACTAAATGCGACTTGGGACAGGTCGCACCTGAGTAGAGGTCGAAATTGGGTAGTTTGAACTTGGGTGGAATTACCAAGCCTGAGACTAAACACATGTCCTTAACGTTAGTATTAGATACATTGCCCCTCTCCATTGCTTCCAATTTCCTCCGCATTATCTCTACACTTTCCTCCAACCTTTCATGTCGATTATCCCCTTCTTTGGACATATTGACATGATCATAAATCGGATGTGGATTCTGAAAAACTGGGTGCATCTGGGCCTGCGCTGTCGCTGGAGTGAAGGTAGGAATAGCTTGAAAAGCCTCATTAACCAAAGGAACAGCTTGTTGGGTGGAAGTGACGGCCGGAGCACGTATAAAGTTAAAAGGCATACCCAAAGTGGGGTTCACAATAGTAACGGGAGGTTCCATAGTTGTAGCAATAATCTCGGAGACCACCGTCGCTTGTGTATCCATCCTTGCACTCATAACTTAATTGCTTCCAGAATCTGCCTCATTCCTCCTCGGAGCTCACTCAATTCATTGTTGACTCTGTCCATTTCACAGTATTGTTCAGACATCCTTTGTCGAGTTTGGCTCGGGTGACGATTCAAAGACGATTCTGAAGGGAAAACGGCGACATAAGACGAAGACAGAGAGGAAATGCACATGCTATGACATGATGCAAATGAGATGCTAATGCAAGCCAAATGGTTTCAAGGAACTCAAAGGCAAGTTGCAAAAAAATTTTTGGGAAAATTGAAGAGTTTTTTTTTTTTTTTTAATCCAAGCTCTGTTGATCCTTTGAAAAGGAAACAAGTATTTAAGTTTCTCGAAAACAAAGGGCTAGGAATGCTTGAATGTAGAGATGCATAAAGCACACGAGCACAAACATATGTACACACAACAAGATATACAAATCCTAGGTTTTGGGGTCTCATGAGTGGAGCCATGGTCTACCCATCCCAACAGGGTGTGGACTATAGGTTCGTCATTTGTGGAACAAGGTTCTAAAAAGTTCCCAGAGTCTACGTAAATCCTTCGGATATTATCGGCCCATGTAACTACTTACACAAGTTAATAATATTCTCAAGATAAACTCGTCTGAGTGTAGTATCGCGTGACAACTACTCGGGACTGGCTCCTTCATAGTCACCGCACTACGTCCTAAAAGGCCAAGTAGGGTAAGGGTAACTACGGTTCTCAGAATCCCTGGCTCTCAATTGAAAAAGTAATATCAATGTGACTGCTCACATCAGACATCAACAATCCCAAAGGGCCTCATCTGAGTGTGGTCATCATATACCATAGATTGTTAGTACTACTGCCAACAACCGACTATTGATTACACCACGATCCTATCATATTTATGCACTCAAGTCTGGGTTAGGACCTATCTCACCACTCAAGAACCAACCCAACATAAGATCAACAAACATGGCAAATATATAGGTAATCAACAGGTATACACAAATATAGCAAGCAATTATAAATACATAAACAAAACAAGGTGGGTTTAACCCTTAAAATAAATAATTCCCAAGTGAAGTCGCCATTTCTGTCGCGGTGAAAATCGGATAACAAGCTATTTATTAACTTGCATCATTTTCTTTTACAACCGACTTTGATTTATCCAAAGGAAAGGTTCAAGATCGTTAGAAAAACCTAAAGGGAAGAGATCTAAAGTTCGGGGGTTGGTTACGCCTAGGGAAGGTATTAGCACCCTAAACGTCTGTAGTACTCTACGGGAACCTCTTGTTCTAATGTTATGTTATGTTTGCTAAAGGTTCTATGCTAAAGGTTTGAAACCCTAGGGGTTAGTATCTAAGTATACTCGATAAGGCATCGCACCTTACGCCTACGTATCCTCGGGAGTAGAATCAGAGTATGCGTAGTTCTACTTCTACTGAACTATTGACTATGGTCAATATTCAGAGGGGAAATGAGTACAAGCTCATTGTAGAGTTCAAGAACTCTCTAAATCTAGTTGAAGTGGTCCTATGTTGAAGTTTTAGTCAGTATGGAAAAGTGATGATTCATTATGATGAATATCACTAAGAGTTTAAGAACTCTCTCCTAGAGCTAGTTGTAATTTCTATCGCTCTGATGAGGCCAAGAAATAAAGTTTTCTCCTAAGAGGTTACTAAGTTAAGGTGGGGGCTATGACTTTAAGAGTCAACATTAATCACCTTCCTTTAGAATGGGGGGAAAGATAATAGTTGTAATATTACTACAAGATAACAAGTTAATAATTCAAGTACGATGATGTAAAGGACATTAATAAGAGAGATGAGATAAAATCATGATATCAATGCAAAGTGAGAATTAAACATGTTAGACAAAGACTGAATATGAGATGAAATAAAATAGAAATAGTCTTGTCTTAATCATGATTTAATCGAGAAATCGATAATCAATGATTCTTGACTTTCATCGACTAAAAAGAAAGTGGTCTCATGTTGATCAAAGTTTTGTCAACTCAATGAAATCAACCAAACCATGAGGTTTGTTATGTCATTGACCAAAATAAAGAAAGTGGAAGCGAAATGAAAATAAAAGTCGGTCTCGTCGAAATCAAGATTTAATCGAGAAATCGATAATCTTATATTTTGACTTTCATTGACCAACAAAAATAGATAAAAAGTGGCCTCACACTTATCAAAACTTTATTGATTTGAAATGATCAAAGTCAAGATTTGTGTAACGTCATCGGCCTAAATAAAGATTATGAAATAAAAATAAGGTTGATCTCGTCTTAATCAAGATTTAAATCGTTAAATCGATAATCTTGACATTTGACCTTCATCGACCAAAATAGAATCGGAATGAAAAATAAAATTGGTCTCGTCTAAATCAAGATTTAATCGATAAATCGATAATCTTAGATTTTTAACTTTCATCGACCAAAAAGTAAAAGGAAAACAAGTTGGTCTCGTTTAAATCAAGATTTAATCGATAAATCGATAATCTTGGATTTTTTAACTTTCATCGACCAAAATAAATCGGAACAAAAATCAAGTTGGTCTTGTTTAAATCAAGATTTAATCGACAAATCGATAATCTTAGATTTTTAACTTTCATCGACCAAAAAGTAAAAGGAAAACAAGTTGGTCTCGTTTAAATCAAGATTTAATCGATAAATCGATAATCTTGGATTTTTAACTTTCATCGACCAAAATAACATCGGAATAAAAATCAAGTTGGTCTTGTTTAAATCAAGATTTAATCGACAAATCGATAATCTTAGATTTTTAACTTTCATTAACCAACCAAAAGAAAAACAGCCTCTTACTAATCAAGAAACTTATTGATTTGGATAAACCAACAAAACATGATTTTGTAATATCATTGGCCCACAAAAGTAAAGATCAAGACAAAATAGTCATGAAAATAAAGTCAGAACAAAATAAACTTGTAAAATATTTAAAAGTCTATTGTTAAAAAAGAGCCAAACTTACTTAAAAAAAAAGAAAAACAAACTAAGGAAGATATTAAAAAAAAGGAAAAAAAGGGGGGCGGCGGATCAGGATTAGCGGTAAGAACATATGAGAATTATTGGGCTTGGGAGCCCGTCAACTCATAACCACAGGCGGTGTAAAAAACAATCGTACGGTGTTTATAAAGAAACCAAATAAGGGCTCAAAGGCCCATTAGCAAACACACGGAGGATTGAAACGGAAGATAGAAAAAAACGAAGCTTGACAAGCATCAGCAGTAAAATCTAAATACGATCAAACCTCAACAGGTCATCAAAAAAAGAAAAAGAAAAAAAAGAGTACGATTTAGGTAAAAACATCAATCGATCGATAAGACGGTGAAATCGAAACGAGCAACATGAAGCCAATCGACTCGTCACGACCGACCTTCTACCAATCTCGCTAAATCATAATCGTTCCATGGATGGTTCGCCGTTTGCAGGTTGTTTTCGAAGATTCTTTGGTTTTGATCCAGGTTTACTTTCGTCCCAAATCTCTCTTTTCCTCTCTCTGGTTCTGGGATTTTGATTGATTTAGGTTCTGAAACAGGGTTGTGAAGATTGAGTTTTGGGGAAGATGAACATCATTGGTGTTTTGTCGGTTTGTAAAGAAGAAATTTTGACTGGGAAAGGGTTTGTGTATTTATTTTTGGATTTCAGTTTCTCTTCGTCTTAATCTCTCTCTGTTTCCGTGGTGGTTGAATGTTTATGGGTTTGTAGATGGTGGGTTTGAGATTGAAGATGTGAAGTTTTCTGAAGGAGGCTTATGGTCGTTGGGTTGTGCGAAGTAGAAGGAAAAGGTTGAGTTTGTCTTTTGGTTGTTGTTGATGTTTGATGGAGGTGCAGAAGAAAGAGGTTTGTTGGTTTTGTTGATGTCATTGGTTAATATGAAAGCTGAGGAAGGTTTGATTGGTGTTTTGTTTGGTGAAGGTCGAAGCACTCGTAGAAGGAGATTGAAAAGAAAAAAAGTTATGAGGTTATGGCTTGTTGTTGAAAGAGGTTGGCGATTTGAGTTTTTTGTGTTTTCGTTTTCTGAAGCAGGTTTGAAACGGAAGATAGAAAAAAACGAAGCTTGACAAGCATCAGCAGTAAAATCTAAATACGATCAAACCTCAACAGGTCATCAAAAAAAGAAAAAGAAAAAAAAGAGTACGATTTAGGTAAAACATCAACCGATCGATAAGACGGTGAAATCGAAACGAGCAACATGAAGCCAATCAACTCGTCACAACCGACCTTCTACCAATCTCGCTAAATCATAATCGTTCCATGGATGGTTCGCCGTTTGCAGGTTGTTTTCGAAGATTCTTTGGTTTTGATCCAGGTTTACTTTCGTCCCAAATCTCTCTTTTCCTCTCTCTGGTTCTGGGATTTTGATTGATTTAGGTTCTGAAACAGGGTTGTGAAGATTGAGTTTTGGGGAAGATGAACATCATTGGTGTTTTGTCGGTTTGTAAAGAAGAAATTTTGACTGGGAAAGGGTTTGTGTATTTGTTTTTGGATTTCAGTTTCTCTTCGTGTTAATCTCTCTCTGTTTCCGTGGTGGTTGAATGTTTATGGGTTTGTAGATGGTGGGTTTGAGATTGAAGATGTGAAGTTTTCTGAAGGAGGCTTGTGGTCGTTGGGTTGTGCGAAGTAGAAGGAAAAGGTTGAGTTTGTCTTTTGGTTGTTGTTGATGTTTGATGGAGGTGCAGAAGAAAAAGGTTTGTTGGTTTTGTTGATGTCATTGGTTAATATGAAAGCTGAGGAAGGTTTGATTGGTGTTTTGTTTGGTGAAGGTCGAAGCACTCGTAGAAGGAGATTGAAAAGAAAAAAAGTTCTGAGGTTATGGCTTGTTATTGAAAAAGGTTGGCGATTTGAGTTTTTTGTGTTTTCGTTTTCTGAAGCAGGTTCGCCCCCCCATTGTCTGGTTCTCTCCTCCTTTTAAACAACAATTCTCATCTTCAAAATTTGAATTTGTTGTCGTTGTTGTATGGTCATTTTCACACTGCTGAGGCTTGTCTGTTGCTGCAGAATGTTTGTGGCAAGGTGTATTGTTGTGGTTTGTTCAGTTGTGCAGGTTCGTACGGTTGAGCAGAAAGTGGCAGGTCGTATGCGCGCCAACAAATTGATGAGGGTTTGAGACGAATTTGAGTGATCTTGTTTGAATTTCTCCTATTCCTCTGCAAATCAAGGTTACAACAAAGAGAAAGAGGAAGTTTGGTAGCTTTTTCTTCTCCAAATGCCACACGACACTCTCTCGTTGGTTGAAGGCAGAGTTGAAAAATCATAGGCCATAAGTTTGGTTCCCGTTGGCTATTGGCAAAAGCAATTCCTCCAAACAAAGCCAAGATAAAAGCCACGGTGGGCCATTTGCTGAGTTATAAGTGAAAGTGAATAATTTCTTTCTCTTTTCTTTTTTGAATTAACTTATAATGAGGTTAAATAGAAAATAACAATGACTCTAATTGAAATCTTAAATTAAATAATTAGAAACATAAACTAAATTAACAATTAATTTAATTAATTAAACTAATAATTTTGCACAATTAAATTAAATTGAGATTTAATTAAATTAATAAAGAAAGGACAATTTAAATATAAATAAAAAGAAAAATAAGCCATATTGAAATTAAATTAAAGTAAAAACAAATGAAAATATATTAAATTTAAATATAGAGAAAAATAAATAAAAAACACCAACTATCAGAAAAATGAGGGTAAAATTTGGGGTACAACACTAACAAACTTTTTCTGAACTCTTCATCTGAAAAAACCTCTCCCTCTCGATTAACACTACAGACCAATTCCTTCATCATCTTCAAGTTCCAACCTGCAATTCCTTCATCAATTCTCCAACCAACTCAGCCTTAAATCATCATCTATAACCTTCACCATTCCTTGATTCAAGAACCTGCAAAATCAAATTCAACAACCTTCAAACACTGCAGAAGGTTGAACCAAATCACAACCTGCAATTTCCACGTACCTGATTCGCATTAATCACACCAATCACACCAGCAGAAGATGAAGATGGATTGAAAAGTATAGCAGGATGCAAGAACTGAATTCATGAATTATTGAAGAGAATTACCTCAAGTTTTGCGAACCGCATCGAAATATCTTCTTCACCTTCAATCTCGCGAATTCGACACCGCAGCAAGAACGCGGTGCAAGGAACGATTTCATCTTCAAACTTCGAACCACTTCATTCTTGGATTCAAAAACCACTGAATCGTCTTCAACTTTTAATCATCTTCCACAAGCAACTCACTGCAAACTTCTAATTCAACCTGTAACATCAACAACAATCACATTTTAGCGTACACATAGAAGCAAGAAGAGGAAGATGTATGAAAAGAGGAAGAAGTATATTCACCTGGAACTTTGAGGATCTCTAGTATTCTATTTTGCCTCGCCGTCGTCAAAGACGCATCAGACAAAATCCGGTAGGTAAGCATTCCAATTCGTTGATTCTTACGTCATTTGGATCATCGGAGTGTAGGTTAGGGATTAGGAGACCAAAACCCTAAGTGTTTAGCCTTTAATTTCTCCGTGTGAATGTTGAACTCGAGGTTGTTGATGTTCATCCTTTGATTGCATCGGTTTGTCTGATTAGAGATGATTTGAACGAAAGTGGTGCTATATTAAAATTGAGGAGAGCAAGACGGTTGAAGTGATGTGAGAGTCGAGTAGTTCCTCCAGCCGCCGCAGCTATAAGCGGTTGCCGTCGCGACGGAGATGCTTTGGTTCGACGATGATTTGAGAGGAGGGTGAACAAAGAGAGGAGATAAAATGAACGGCGTGTTAGTTGGTTCTCCTCCGGTGTGGAGCTTTGTTTTCCGGCGGTTTGAACTAGAAGAAGAGAGATGAAGAAGGTTCTGCGAATGGTGACGGAAAAGGAGAGAGGGTTTGACGACGCAGGTAACTAGAAGAAAAGATAGGCAGCGCAGAAGGGAAGAAGAAAACGGCGAGTTTGTTCTTGTGGAATTCTCTAGGGATTTTGAAGAAAAACCAATGCTGTGAACTTAACTAGATTGGACCTCATAACTAGGCCTATTACCGGTCCGGTTCGGACCGGATATTGAGGGACCCGAAAAATGGACCGGCCATGCTACCGGGTACCCAGGAACCGGACCGACACAGTGATGGTTTTTATTTTTAACCGAAACCGGACCGGCTAATTCGGGTAAACCGGACCGGATATTTTTTTTAATGTTGCAGATCCGGAACCGAACCGGTCCAGAAAAATTTATTATTTTTTTTATTTTTTAAATTCAAAATAAATTGTTAAAAATACTAATTTTTACATTACTTTAAAATTACATCAAAATATATTCAAATTACACCAAAATGTTGTTCAAAATTGTTCAAATTACACCAAATTACATAAAAGTTACATCAAAATATATTCAAATTACACCAAAATGATTGTTCAAATTACATAATTAATAATATGCCTCAGAAACATTTTCATCATTGGCTTTGTAATGTTGTTCAAAATTGTTCAAATTACATAAAAGTTACATCAAAATATATTCAAATTACACCAAAATGATTGTTCAAATTACATAAATAATAATATGCCTCAGAAACATTTTCATCATTGGCTTTGTAATGTTGTTCTTGTAGAAGAAGCGGCACCCGGATCCTCACCAAAATGATATGCCAAAGGTTCTTCATGTGATTCTTCAAGCTACACCAATTAAAGCATAAGTAATATGGGACATAAACTCTATAATAAGTGAACTAAAATAGATCATAACATAAGCAAAAAATACTTACTAAGCTAGCAGTGCATCCCTTTTTTATTCCATACTTTTCCTTCACCCAATCACCCCCACAAAGTACCATTTCAACTGTCTTGGTTTTCATCGCATCTCGTTTAGGATCAATAATCCTTTTACCGGCACTAAAGGTTGCTTCTGAAGCAACAGTTGTAACCGGAACAGTTAAGACATCCTTTGCTAGCTTACTAAGAACAGGATATTTAGCTTCATTCCCCATCCACCAAGTTAAAACATCAAACTTAGATGTAGGAGGAACTTTCAAGGGAGGCTCCTCAATATATAAATCAAGATCAGATTTTGCATTACTATTACCAACTACAGTTTCTAAATACATTTCAAAACTCCTCCTTCCCAAACCAGAACTAGACCCTACTTCAGATACAGGTGCAGTGCCACTGTCAGCATTGGTTCCATAGGTATCTTGATACAATTGGAAGAGGGATTTTAGGTTGGCTGCCAACTCTTGTTCATAGGTGGTGGCTTGAGTAGAATTTGGATACAAGAAGGGATATACCCATTTGATGAAGATCATTTTATACCTATTTGAACAAGTAGAGTTGTCAACCAACTTAAATTCACCTATTCTATATTTGCATAAAATATATTGAAGGGATAGTGGCCTCAAAATATATTGAAGGCAACATAATTAAATCCAAGGCTCAATTAAGTCACAACTCAAGAGGCAACTTAAAAGTAATTCTAATCTCAATTAAGTCACAACTCAGGAGCAAGCAACCTAATTAAATTCTAGGCTCAATTAAGTCACAACTCAGAAAAATAATCATCATTGGCAAGTGGCAATACAAGGCCTCATGGTAAAATAAAAGCCTCAGTTCACATCATTAATCATCATTGGCAGATGGCAGAACAAGGTACATAGAAGAAAGAATCCATTCATAAACAAAGGCCTCAGTTCACATCATTAATCATCATTGGCAGATGTCAATACAAGGCAAATAGAAGAAAGAATCCATTCATAAATAAAGGCCTCAGTTCACATCATTAATCATCATTGGCAGATGTCAATACAAGGCAACATACAAACCAAGCAGGTAGTTGCTACCTATGTCATTGCAAGTTGCAACTACCAAGAAAGAATTCATTCATAAAAGCAGGCCTCAGTTAACATAAATAATCATTGGCCAATGGCAACTAACTATCTACTTGTAAGATGTGCATACCTTGGATCAAGGACTGCACCAATTGATATCAATGTATTGGACTCTGCCCAATACTTGTCATACTTCAATTTCATCTGATTAGCAAGATACTGCAGTTGAGGATTATTTGAGATGTCTGAAGGGTTATCAAGTAAAACCTTCACCCTATAAAGCTCAGCCAAAAACAAGTTAGCAGTAGGGTAAGAGGTGCCACTAATAATGGAAGTAACATCAGCAAAAACCTCCAAAAACTTGCAAATATCATGGACATCTTCCCAATCATTCACATCAGGTAAAAAATGGAGAAATGCACCATTTTCTTCAGCATATCTTGGCCACACTTCTCTATAATGGTATGCAGTGGACAACATCAACCAAGTTGAGTTCCACCTAGTCTTAGTATCCAACACTTGCATTCTGCCTTCAAGTTGCAATTCATCCACAAATTTCTTAAATGCCTTGCATCTAGTTTCAGAATTCAGCAAGTACTTCACCCCATTCCTAATCTTATCAACAGTCTCCTTAATCATCTCAAGCCCATCCTGAACCAATAAGTTTAAAATGTGTGCACAACACCTCACATGAAATAGTTTACCATCCAATGGTAGATTCCTCCTTCCAGAATAATCTCTTTTCAACCTAGCAATACAATTATCATTTGCACTAGCATTATCCACTGAAATTGAAGCCACCTTATCCCTAATTCCCCAATCATCCATCACCTTAATCAACTCCCTACACAATACCTCACCAGAATGTGGTGGGGGGACATTCTTAAAAGATAAAACCCTTTTATGAAGCTGCCATTTGGAATCAATGAAATGACCAGTCACAGTCATATAGCCAATTCTCTGTTCACCAGACCACCAAAGGTCTGTTGTAAGAGAGATCCTATTAATCAAAGACATACTCTTTTTCATATTAACCCTCTCAGCCTCATAGAACACCTCACAGTCAGCTTTAACTTGTTGTCTAGTAATCTTTTTATACCAAGGATAAATTGTTTTAAGGAACTCATTAAAGATAACATGATCCATAACAGAAAATGGATACTCATGACCTAAAACCATATGAGCAGCAACTTCTCTAACCCTACCATGATTATATGTCCAAGTTGCAATATTAGGAGTATTAGCATCACATACATTTAGCCTAGATTGTACAACTTCTTTATCAGTGTTACCTCTCACCCTAAGTTTCCTCTGGATGCAATTCCCTAAGTGTTTTTTAGCATTAGAAGTGCTCTTATATTTGGAATCATAAGTATACAGCTTACCACACCATCTACATTTCCATTTCATTGCACCTTCTGGCGTCTCAATAACATCCATCTTATTATGAACAGCAGACTTCTTTGGACGAGGAGCTTTACCAATAGCATTAGCCTGGCTTTGTGAACTCTGACTTGGGCCTGGGGCAACTGGAGGTGTTGGCTCATCAGCAGAAGCAATAGTGGGAGTGTTTTGTGTAGTAGCAGTGTTTTATGTAGTAGTGGGAGTGTCAGTTGGAACTGGAAGTTCCATATCAATCATCTCACCAATCTCAATATTCCCTTCATCCAATGTCTCCTCATCATAGCCAGCAGGATGATCTCCATCAAGTAACATATTAATGTCAATAAGGTCATCCATAGTTGGTGGAGTCAGTGATGAACCTTGAAAAGACATGATACAAAATTAAATATCAATCAAACAATAATTGACTGTAACAAAAACAATACCAACCAAATTAACACAACCTCAGCAAGCAAGCAACACAACTTATTATCAGAACCTCAAGAACAAAATTTACATGCTATATATCCTCAAATCAAAATTATAGGCCGAACCCTAAGTAGAACCTCATCAAAAAAATTTATTCAAACGCCAAAACGTAACCTCAGCAAACAAGATACTACCTCAAACATGCAAACAAGAATATACAACATATCATAATAGAAAAAAATACTTGAAAAGTTTGGAAACATTACACTGTCACTAGCAAAATAGTTCTTTCTTTCTAGGGTTTCCTTCCACAGTTCAAAGAAGCAACAAGATAGAGATAAGATGATCAGAGATGATGCTTGAGCGACCGAGGGAGACGATTGGAAGAGAAGAACAAAGTGAGTGACTGAGTTGTGTGGGTGAGAGTGAGGTGAGACGAAAGAGACGGAGGCGAGAGACGGAGAGAGAGTGACTGAGTGTTTGAAAAAATGAAAAGAGAAAAAATGAATAAAACTTTAGTTTTTGGTTTTTATATTAAGACCAACCGGTTACTCATTGGATACTTAGTCCGGATCTTCTTTCTGGATACGGATAAAAAATTTATCCATTACTAGATCCAACTTCTAGCAGACCGGTCCAATGAACCGGTTCTCTGGGTCCGGTTTTCGGACCGGTTCTCGGTTCTAGAGAACCTATAACAGGCCTACTCATAACCACTTGTTTTTCTTCCTTTCACACTCCATGGAAGCACTATCCACACTTCCAAAATCACTTACGATACCCCCTTCATTGTTTTATTTTAGTTTTTAAATTTTGTTTTAATCAAAGTTTAGATATTTTACAATTAGGGTTAGATAAATAGTTTTATAAACAAGTAATTAGACTAATGGATTTAGGATAATTAGATTAGTCATTAAATTTTAGTTAGAATTAGATTTCAAAATTGATTAGTAATTGACTAATTGTTTTCGTTAATTGATTAGGTGCTAATTTTTAGAATTAGATTCTAATTTTGATTAAAATTTTCTTTAGAATTAGTTCAATTATAGAATTAGATTAATTTTAAAGCTATAATCCTTTAGAATTAGAATTAGTTTCTAACTTTAGAAACTAATATTGAACTCAGCATGTAATCGTTAATCTCAACGTTGATTTTAGTTAATCGCTAATTTTCATTCAATCTTGTAGTTACTCCTTGGTTTGTTTCTCTTGGGTAATCGTGTGGAGATTTTGCATGGAATATGTTTCATAAACTTGTTTGGACTAATGAGTTGTCTTGATGCAGATTACGCTTAGTCCCTGATATCGCTTGCACCGATTATGGATATTAGTTCTGGTTCTCCTTGTTGTTTACCTTTGATAATAGTTGCTTACACTTGAGGCTTGTTAAATTCTGACATTGTTTGAACTTGATATTAGATGCTTGACTACTGGACTTGCTTACTTGTTGAAAGTACCTGATAGCTTTGAGGCTCAAGCTTGTTGCGCGCTTTGAAGAGGCAACATACCTTCTCTGTTAGGTACCACTTGCACACTTGTAGGAAGCATGCTTAGGTTTAGCAATTCTGCTTGAAACTTGTTGATTGAGGAGTTTTCACTCCTAGTGATATACTTGGCTTGGTGCCAATTCATGGATACTCTGTTGTTGTTGTTTGTTGTTTGTCTTACTTTGTGATAGACAAAGAGTCACTCAACTTCCTTATAGTTGAGATCACGACATTGTTTTCATCTTGTGATTGACGAAGAGTCACTCACCTTCCTCATAGTTGAGATCACAACATCGTCCATTTCTGTTGCATTTTTCTTTCAGTTGAGGACGAGGAGTCACTCAGTTTTGTTGCTTAGCTGAGATCACGACATCGTCTATTTTGGTGATTGATTTGTCATGTGTTTACTTGTGTTTGTTCACATGATCCCGTAGGATTCCTAGCTCGACTTAATTTCTGATTAAGTTGGAGGTAGGAGAGACATTAGGCTTTCAATCCATGCATGACAACATTAGGTAGGCTTCTCTCCTTATCCTGACCTTAGGACCATTGATGCATAAAAACGTGTAGGACCGAGTTTCCCTTAGACCTTTTGTGAGTCTCTTTCTTTTTTCTCGCACCCACGCGATCGAGATCATGTTTTCCCGTAGTTGCATGAACTAAGGATGCTCTGATTCCTCTCTCCTGTCCGATTGAGGATACGTAGGCACGAGATGCGATATCTTGGCGAGCACACTAACAACTAACTTTCCTTTTCTCTCGCCCTGGTGCGATCGAGACTATTTCACCAACAATCAAAATTGACCCGTAGGTCGAACTAAGACTGCTCTGACTTCCTCTCTCTGGTACGATTGAGGATACGTAGGCACGAGATGCGATATCTTGGCGAGCAACCTTCCCCCACAATTTCGTAGTCCGTCGAACTACGTCGACTCTGATTCTTCATCCGTCCATGAAGATACGTAGGCATAGGATTGCGATGATCCTTGCGAGTCCTCTTTTGGTTTTCACCTTCCCTTTTCTCCCGTTCCGTCTCCAGATAGTAGTTGAGCTTCAATAACCTACACCCTTTGATCGATAACAACAAGCGCGGATCCCATCGAGTACGATGGACGTGAGGGGGTGCTAATATCTTCCTCTCGCGTAACCGACTCCCAAACCCAGGTTATGGTTGTGATGACCATTCCTTTCCCTTTGTTGAGGTTTTCTTCGATCGTTTCCTTTCCCCTGCGTCGGGATAAATTACGTTCGGTGGCGACTCTTCTGTCATTTTCGTCAGTTGATTTTCGCAGATGCGACAGGGGCCTTCCCAGTTCGTGGCATGTTTTCCCTTACAAGAATATTTGTGATTTCTTTGCAGGGCTAGGCTGCTGATTTTGAATTCTCGTTCTATGACCTTGGCGTCGTGTCACAAAGTTATCTTTTGCTTTAACGAGGCTTTACGGAGAGCTGCCCCCGATGGAATCTCTTTGACCAGATCGAGCTCCTCTCTTAGTGCCTCGTCATTCATATCCTCGTCGAGGGGGAATTCAGTTCACCTAGAAAGCTCTCTAATTTCCAATGGGATTACTGCCTCGGTCCCGTACGCTAGTCGGAACGGAGTTTCTCCCGTGGTCAAGTGTGGTGTCATTCTGTAGGCCCAGAGTACGCTGTGTAGCTATTCTACCCACTTCTTTTTGGCTTCACCTAGTCTTTGTTTTAGGCCTCATAGGATCACCCTGTTCGCGGCCTCGGCCTGCCCATTTGTTTGTGGGTGCTCGACCGATGCGAAGTGTTCTTTGGTGCCCAGTTTGGCGACGAAGTCCTAGAAATTCTTGTCGGTGAACTGTGTCCCGTTATCGGTGATGAGTGTTTGTGGTATTCTGAATCGGGATAAGTATTTTTCTCTTATAGAAGCACACCATATTATGTGTTGTGATTTTAGCGAGGGCCTCCGCCTCTATCCACTTCGTGAAATAGTCAACGCCGATTATCAGGTACTTGTTCTGGTTCGACCCCGTGGTAAACGGTCCGAGGATGTCCATTCCACACCAGGCGAAGGACCACGGGGACGAGAGAGTTTTAAGCTCGTTGGGCGGTGCAAAGTGCATGTCTCCGTGGTGCTGACATTTATCGCATTTTTTGACATGTTCCTTTGTGTCTTGGTGCATGGTGGGCCATTAGTATCCTGCTCGATGTAGCGCGGTTTTCGTGACCGCCCGCTGTAGCACCCCAAAATTTGCCCTAACCTTTTCAACATTCTTCTGGCTTTCGCTTCGCTCTCATCTGCATATCCATTAGGTCATACTCATATTCATACATTTGCATTGGGCTCTTGAGGCATGGACTCGAGGTTTCTTATCTCCTGTGCGACTTGGTTGATATTATCTCCTGTGCGACTTGGTTGATATTCATCAATTGGAGAAGTTGGTCAGGGTTCATGGTGAAGACTTTTTATGTATTCCTGGAAGAGATCAAATTGTGGATTCATGTTGTGATCAAGGCCATCATTGACAATTGCTAATTGAGTACAAGCTTGCTTTGGAGTTGAAATTTGATGTGATTTGAAGGTGCTAAGATTGATTAGGTGGATTACTTGAAATTCAAGATACAAGCCCAGTAAAACCATATCCATATTCCCAGTTTTTCTTTATCTATCAATTATCCATTCAAGATTCCAATCCATTTTTCTAGCCCATATTTAATAAGTCCATTGCATTAAACAATTTTTCAAGTCCATTTATTTAATTCAATCCTAACATCCACTTTGTCCATTTGTTAATTCTAAATAAACCCAACTCCATATCCAAAGCTAAATCCACTCCGCATTCTTGATGTCCATAGATCATTTTTATCCACTTTCAAAGCCATTTTAGTAACCGTTTTGTGGAACCAATTCCCATATATCCATATTCATTTTCCATTCCTTTTAAACCAATTTTCACTCTTAGACATCACTTTTTAATCCGCACCAATTTTAAACCTCTCTACAAATCCAAATTTAAACCAATCCTAAATCTAATACCAGCAGTTACTGAGTTTGTTGCTCAGTTGGCAATACTTAAATTATTGGACAATGTTGTTTTTACTGTTGGATACAAGGTCGGGCTGCACGTCCACTCTGTAGTTGAGGAATGTAAGATTGTCGAACTATTGCAATAAATTGACCAGAAAACCAATATTTTGGAAGCCCATTTCATTGGACAATCAGTTCGTTGCAATGTATCAAACATTAGCAATGAAATTGGCACAGTGGCAGTCTCCCTAGAGCATGCATCTTGTTCTTCGTCAGATGCATCATTTATTAACAAGTACCTTCTTATGGATGAAAAGATTGCTAAGTTGCAAAACAAGGGCCTCAGTGAATCTGATTTGAAATGGGATGAAGAATTCAATATTGGCACAATTGCTGAAGGAAAAATTAATTACATTCACACCAACATGTTCCAATAATAGACAGCATCATAACTAACTTATAACAGAAAAAACCTTCCTAACAAAAAACTTCCACAACCATCTCTAATTGCTAACCACTCCTAATTGTAACTAAGAGAACTCTCTGCAACCTTCTTCATCTCCAATTCACCTTCAATCTCCATCTTCAATTCTTCCACCAGTCTTCATTTTCATCCACCATAACCACCCTAACAATTTTTCTAACCATTCACTATCAATTCTAACAAGAAAATACTATCTAACAGAAAAATTTTCAATTCATCTCCATCATCCAATCTTCATCAACATCACATCCAAACTGATAACAGAAAACAAAAACCTCCATGGACTCGTAACAAAAAGCTCTAACCGAATCTTCCGTTCCATCAATCTTAATCATCGTCTTCACTTCAATCTTCAACCTACAAACTCATACACCTTCAGCGACCTGTAAATCGATGGCGGAATCAAGCACTATCAACTACGCAAGAATACAACCTCGCGTCATTATATAACCCGCAGAAACCTTCGCCATCATCCTCCTTTTAAAGTTCATAGACCTGCAAAACTGTTCAACATCATAAGAATTCAGAATCCTAGAATTCACAATCTCGAAGTAACATAATCAACGCAAAATCAACGGCATCGAAAGTTAGTTCAACGCTCAACACGCAGTGTTCAACAAAGAGATCTCAGAATCACGCTAGAAGAAGAAGTAGAAGAAAGAAGCCAATCTGAAATCTCAGCAAAGTTCAAGAACATTACCTTAAGCTCCGCGGTGGCATTGATTCGAAGTACCGTCATCTTCATCGCGTAAATCCGGTAATCTCACTCTAGCGATTAGCTTTGATCTTGTGCGTATGACATCGTGTTCGTGTGTTCATCTTCTTGTTTTACTTGAGCGATATTTCAATCGTGATTCGGAGTTTGATTGTTCTCTATGCCTGTTTATGCGAAACGGTTATACGATCGGAGGAAAGGTTGAAGAAGGCGACAGAAGGAGGTGAAAGGAGGTGTAAGCAAGAGTTATATGGAGGTGGTGGCACCGAAGTTGTGACAGGAGATGAAGAAGAAGCACGACGGCGATGTTAAGTATGGAAGAAGGGGAAAGATTTAGACGGCACAGATGAACGGAGAAGAGAGTCAAGGTTGTTTTGGTTGAAGGTCCTCTAGGGTTGGTCATAAGTCAAGTTCTTAAATATACATGGATTGGGCTTTCACGCCCTTTGCTGTTTCTATTTCCATACGCCATGGATTCAGTGTCACACCCTCCAAAATAATGTTACCGCACCCCCTCCCATGATTAACACTGTTCGCCCTTAGATTTGTTTTTAATAATTTTAATAATTGTTTGTAGATAATCAAATTAGATTAGATAATATTTTAGTGTTACTTTTGATTAGAGATTATTAGGGATATTAATTGGACTTGATAATTAGATTTAGATTTGCTAATGGTGTGACTAATTGTTTTTTTGCTTAATCGCACTAATTGTTTTTAGTTGAATTGCACTAATTATTTTCGCTTACTAATTGTTTTTTGCTTAATCACACTAATCATTTGTTAGCTTAATTGTTCAATAATTGATTTTTGGTTTAATCATTCCTCATTGATTTTTGCTTGCCAATTGTTTTTAGCTTAGTTACTCACTAATTGATTTTTCGCTTAATGGCACTAATCGTTCTAGCTTGATTGTTGACTAATTGTTTTTTGGCCTATTGGTTCACTAATTGTTTTTTGGCGTAATTGTCCACTAACTAGTTTTAGAATTAGAAACTTTGAACTAATTGACATTGACTTAGTTGAATTGACTTTTGTTTTAACATTGACTAAACATAGGTTTTAGTGTTAATATCTTCTTAGTAGTTTCAATTTGATAACTTTGTTAATAGTTATTAATATTTGTTACATGTTAGTTTTTTACTAAGAGTTGTTAACATTTTAGTATTGATTTCAATTACTTCTTATTGGTATTTCCATTTGATCTTAGTTGCTAACTTTGGTTATTTTCATTGATTACTTAGACTAATTTTTTAGTTGTCTTTGTAGTGATTCACCCTTGATTTGATAAGTTGTTTAAATGTAGAAGTTGTTGTTGTATACATTGCTGTTCTGGAAATGTAAGCTGTAGAATGTAGCTATTCTGTCTGGCTGATTACATACCTGTCCTGTTATGGAAATAGTAGCTGTTATAGGCTGTTTTTGCTTGTTGCTAGTTTTTATAGCTATGCAGGTGCTGGAGCGCTGTTGTTGCTGTTGTTTATGGTTTATTGCCTTGTTTATGGTTCTTATTCATGAAGGGTGAAAAGCATTTGGTTCCATATCTTTCACGGATCCGTTCCGCTTTCTGACACTTTTGCTCATTTATGCTAGATTACTAGAAGTTTTCCAGTTGCTTATACTTTGCTTGCGTTGCTATGGATTGATATTCGTTCGGTATTACTTCTCTTCTCTTTTACTAATTCCGCATTTTTTCCTTTCGATGCCGTGAGAAGTAGGATTGGGAGTCCGTGTCACTTGGTCGGCAATTCTGGAAGTCCTCATAGGAGGCTCAGTTTGTGATTGTTTAATATTGTGCCTAAGACCTCCAAAGAGGCATCCCATTCCCGTACCCCCTTGTAAGACCTCAAAGAAGGCATCAGGCGGAATGAGAGTCTGCAATCGACTCCCGCCATTTCTAGTCCCAGGTCGTTCTTAGCTCGCATTTCATGTTGATGCTTTGAACATAGCTTACTCTTGTTATCGAGTCCGTCAAGTGGAAGAATGGTTTAGCAATTAAACCCCCACGCCTTGTCTATAGCTCGCATTGACCGATATCGATGCTTATGTGATCTGATTCACATCTTCCCCTTTCTTACTCTGTTCCCATGGTTCTCGATACCATTGGATGAGCACCCCTATTTCCCACAGCTAGCTTGTTTGCCTCGGTTGATATGACCCCTTGGCTAAAGCTTCCCCTTTTTTTACTTTGATTGTGTGACATTGTTGTTGACTAACACTGTTTATTCTTTCGTTTGCTCTCAGTTCATTTTGTGATTAATTTATCATGTGTTTACTTGTCTGATGACATGATTCCTTAGGATTCCTAGCTCCACTTAATTTTTTATTAAGTCGGAGGTAGGAGAGACATTAGGATAGCAATCCATGCATGACAACCTTAGTTAGATTCTCCTCCTGATCCTGACCTTAGGACTATCATTGCATGCTAACTTGTAGGGTTCAGTTTCCCCTTAGACCTTCGTGAGTCTCACCATTTCTCTCGCACCCATGCGATCGAGACCGTTCCAGTCTTCCCGTAGTAGTGTGAACTACGGATGCTTTAATTCCTCTTTCTTTTCAGATTGAGGATACGTAAGCACGAGATGCGATATCTCGGCGAGCACACTAACAACTAACTTCCCTTTTTCTCTTGCACCCGTGCGATCGAGATTAATCACCTAGCACACTAACAACTAACTTTTGTTTTCTCTTACACCTTTGAGTCATCTTTTCTCATCTCCCTTAATCCACTTGTAAAGGATGCGTCATTTCCGTTCTACCGCAAACAGGTAAACGCGTAAGACTCCCACGCCGAGCGGCAAATAGAAGGAATATCCGGGAAGGAATTTCCGTTCTAAAGGGGTGTTTGTGGAAATTGATTGAAAGAGTGAAGATATTAAAGATTGAGATATGAATATCCGGGAAAAATATAAGATGAAAATAGAAGGAATATCCGGGAAAGCGTCGGATGAAAATAGAAGGAATATCCGGGAAAGCGTCGGATGTTAAAAAAGAGGAGAGGGTTTCTTGAGATCCAAAAGGAGATAAGACTGTCCAAGTCTACTGGGTTTATCTTTGCACGATACCCAAGAGGAGGCTGGTGTTTTAAGGGATGAGAGCCAACCCTTAAAAGGTTTGAGGTTTAGACTTAATAGGAAGACTGGTTATGTTCCTATACCTTTAAGAGATCGTCGGGTCCTTGTACTAAGCCCAAGAGGAGGCATGAGAACCTTTAAGAGGCCTGAGGGTCCTTGTACAATGCCCAAGAGGAGGCTGGGGATGCTTTTAGGAAGCCTGTGGGTCCCAAACCAAAGAAAAGTTTAAGAAATGCTATTCACCGAGAATAGATCATTTAGTGAACAGTTCGGAGATTTGAAGAAATTCAAAAGATGCTATTCACCGAGAATAGATTACCTCTGGGGAATAGAATTTCTTTAACAATTTATAGGGGTGACAGTCTGAGAAAAGGTTCACCGAGAATACTACCTTTCTCTTTGTTCCATATTGTATAAGCCCAAGAGAAGGCAATACTGTATCTGGAATCCTATGGGGATCTAGTTTTGACTGTTGAAAGAGTGAACACTGGCTTTACCTACTTCTAGACCTAGTTGCTGGGGAAAACTCTAAGCAGATATACAAGTATATATACAGTTGATATATGACAAGTATTTAAAAGGACATGAAAGAAGGACTTACAGGTGAGCAAGCTTCCAGCAATACAGTTACATATATTTGACATGTATTTAAAAGAATGGAAGAAGGATTTACAGGTGAGCAAGCTTCCAGCAATACAGTTATATATATTTGACATGTATTTAAAAGAATGGAAGAAGGACTTACAGGTGAGCAAGCTTCCATAGCTGTATTGTTAGTTGTTCAAAGACATTGAAGAAAGTTTTGATAACAGATAATGGATTTGAATCTAAATCACAAGGAAAGTTGTTTTAAAAAGAAACGATATGAATATCCGGGAAAACATTGGATTGCAAGAGAAACGTAAAAAATGAAAAGGTTGCAGATGTTCGGTAAAACGTCGGATTGAAAGAGATAAAAAATAAGAGGTTGAAAATACAAATATCCGGGAAAACGTCGGATGTAAAGAGCGATAAAAAAAAGAAAAGGTTGCTCGCTAAGACTTTACAGTCTTATGCCTACGTATTCTCAACGGGATCTTGAGCAATCAGAGCGGTCGTAGTTCACCCTTATAGGGCACGAACTACAGAGAATAAAGTATAAATTGCACGGCGGCGAGAGGGGAAATTTAACCTAAAGTTATCATGCTTAGTTGAATATCCTAATGTCTGTCTTATTTCAAACCTAATCAAAAATTAAGTTTGAACCAAGAGATCCTAAGGGAGCATGCATACGTGGCAAAACATCACGGAATAAATGAATACACAGCAAAGCATTGTGATAGATAAAATATACACGGGAGAACATCGTGTGTGAAATTGAATATATGGAAAAACATCATGTGATAAAATATACACGGAAAAACCTCGCGGTAACTGAATACATGAAAAAACATCATGTGATAAAATATATACACGGCAAAGCATCGTGGTAACTGAATACATGAAAAAACATAATGTGATAAAATATATACACGGCAAAGCATCGTGACAGAGAAAAAATACAATCACGAAAAAAACATCGTGAGATAAAAGCATATACACGGCAAAACATCGTGTATCAGATTGATTACGGAAAAGCAACACCAAGAATTAATCAGATAGAACAAATAAAGATACGCGACAAAGCATCGCGGAATAAATAAATAGAAAACACACGGTAAAACATCGTGTCATCATGGAAAAACATCATGGCAATTGAAAATATACACAGAAAAGCATCGTGGAAAGATATGTTATTCACGGAAAAACATTGTGTCAGTTGAAAATATACACGGAAGAGCATCGTGTGAATAAAAATATGGATAATGAGTTCAAGAAAACTTACCTATTTGAGCAAGGTCCAATGCCTCTTCTCAAGCTTCCAGAAGCGAGATAATGATCCCCAAGGTATCTGATGAAGGTTTAAGCATCCAGTGAGTATCCAATGATCATCAAGGTATCATATAAGAATTCTTGCGTCAGGTAAAAGACAAAGCAGAGAAAACCAGAGATCATAGAGAAATTCCATAAGTCTTATCAAATGGTTAGAATCGAATTTGAACATTTAATTAATTATTTACAAAATTTTTACTTGAAAATAATCCTAAGAATAAATTACCAAATAATTGAATAAAACAATTTAAACAATTAAATGGTTAATTAAAAAATAATTAAAGCAAATTTAATAACTTAGAAATTATTAACATATTTTAGAATATTTAATCAAGATTAACTAAACTAAAAATTATAATAAAAAAACTAAAATTGTATTAAAAGAAAAATGGTGTGACTAGCAAGTCTAAATGACAGACATGGGCTAAGCCCAATTCATTTTTATCCTAACAATATTATTTAAAAGAAAAACTTATAATAAGAAATTAAAACAAATGCATCAGCAGATAAATTGGGAAAAAAACTTACACGATAAACCCTCTCTTAATTTCTCCTTCTGCGTTCGTTTCTTTTTCTCGATGAACAACGAACCTCCCTCCGTCATTGGCGTTTTTGCTCGCCGGCGCTCTGCTTTCGTCGCATTTGTTCTCCGACGTGGATGTCCTCTTCCGTCTCCGTTCGTTTCAGTTTTCCGGCTGCACGCGATTCCGGCGTTTCCCCCGTTGCCGTTTTCATCCGTTTGGTCTCTTCGGCCGCACGCGATTGCATTTCCGGTAACAAGGTGGTGCGAAATCCCCCCATCGGTTCCTCTGAGTTTTCGCGGATTCAGGTTTGTGAAATTTTGTATTCAATTTCTATTCTTTGATCTTCCTGTAAACATAAAACATTGAATTTGTGTTAGGGTTTGAAGGAAATTATGAAACTGTTATGATATTCATTTGATAATTGAAATAGGAGTGAAATTGAAAGTGTTATGAATTTGATTTCTGCAGAATTTTGCTTTGATTTTGTTTGAATTCTGAACTGGATTGCTGCTTCCAATTTGATTGAATTTATGCCCTGCTGTTGTTGAATTGAATTTGTTGCAGAGAATTATATTTGATTATATTGATTTTGCTCTGTTCCGAATTTTGCAGGAAGTTTTGGTTTCAGCGGAATTGCGGCGGATTGAAGGTGTTGTTGGATTTGTTCGTCGCAGGTGCAGGCTTGTAGTGATAACTGATGTGGCTGTTTGTAAATTCTGAATTTGTTGATGTAGTAGAATTAAATTGGTTGCACTTCTGTTTTGAACTGCAGGTGGTGAGTTGATTGTGAAATTGTGGTTTCTATGAGCTGCAAATTGTTAGCAGGAAGAAGAAATATATATATTTGTGTGATAACAGAAATATAGATATATAGCTATTTGTGTGACAATAGAAATATATATATATATATATATATATATATATATATATATATATATATATATATATATATATATATATATATATATTTGCGAATTGGTCTGAGTATAATTGAAACAAAATTTGTTGTTGAAGTAGTTGTAACTTTTTTATGGAAAGAATTTGTAATTGTAATTAAGGTTTTGAATTGTAAAGGAAATTATAATATGAATTTGTGATTCAAGTGTGTGTAGTAAAAATGTGGAAAGTTACAGGAAAGAAAAACATAAGTGTGAGTTATGTGTATATGTGAAGGAGAAAGAAAACTTAGAGAAAACAAAGTTTGAAAAATTGTTTTGGTGTGTGGATTCAAGTGAATCAAAGCCATTATTTATAGGCAAATGGTTGCTTAAAGCTTAGGCAAGATAGAGATAAGAGAAGAATAGCATCTTCAAAGTCTCCATTTTTAGTCAAGTTTGTTATGAGCTTTAATGGCTTGTAAGAGAATGTTTTTAATTCTCTTTGGTGATTGGCTAGTGAAATAAGACAAAGGGAGCAAAGCCATGTTAGTTTGTTAGCATAAGAAACAAATTCATAAAAAACAAACTTGTAAAAACTTAAGAATTTCTATATATTTCTTTCCTAAAAAATATGGATATATGTATATTTATATAACAAAACAAGAAAAGAAAATTTGATATGTATGTATATTCTCATGAAAGTGTGCGCATGATTTTGTGGTGGTGGAGGAGAAAATTTGTGAAGTGTGCGAGACTAGTAGTGTAAAAATAATAAAACAAAAATTATATTATATATTATAATAATATACTAATATAATAAACAAATTAAATATAGTAAATTTTTTAATAAAAACAAAATTATTAAAATCTTGATTAATTAATAAAAATTAATTAAAATTGGAACCGAAACCGATAAAAAAATGATAAAAAACTGTCTATATTAAGGTGTCCAAAAAAATAAAATGAACACACCAAAACGATAAGCAAAAAATATACGTATTGAAAAAATACAGCGTTTTGTCAAATTTTGAAATTGATTTTACTCGCTAAAAAGGCTCAGACAGATCAGAAACATGATGACCGGAAAGTCAAAAAATTAAAATAAGCACACCGGGTTAAAGTACGCGAAAAATAAATAAAAAATGATGTCTGAAAGTGTGATTTTAAAAATTTCCCGGATATCGACTTTTTGCACTATTGACTTTTCAGTTTGACCAAAAATACCTGAAAATTTAACACATTAATTCCGGCTAATAATTCAAAAAATATTCGTGAAAAAAATATATGATATTATATGCAGACGACACAGTACGAAAACATAGACAGATGAAATGAGAAAAAATAAAAATGTCTGGTCAAAATTTAGGGTATGACACTCGTAAAGACTTCCGGGAGAGGGACCTTCCTCTGAGGTGTTGGGCGTTGATTCCTTCGTGGATTTCGTGTAAGATACAGGCAACCTTGGACTCCTCGACGCACTTGAGGAGAGGGATGGAGAACCCCCGTTGGTACAACTTGTCTTCGACCAAGACGTAGGAGCAAGCTCCGCGTCTGGTCACGTTAGCCTCTTTCTGGTTGGGTGGTAGTTCTTCTGTGGCGAGGTAGTTATATATCGGGGTCATCCAGCAGTTGCTGCCGCCGATGGCGTTCATGTCGAGGGTTGCAGACAATTTTTTGATGCTCGGGTGAGAAAGTATTTCTTGGATGACGGACTTGTATCCGCCCTTCTTCTTCGTGCTCGCGAGTTTTGACAGTATGTCTGCTCGTGTGTTGTGCTCGCGAGGGACATGTTTTACCTCCGCAGAATCGAATTTTGTGATTCTCTCCCGAACTAGAGCTTAGTATTCATAAAGATTTTCGTTCTTGGCCTGATACTCTCTCAGTACTTGAGAGGCGACGAGCTGGGAATCAGTGAATATTTTTACCTCTTTGGCTCTCAAGTCTTCTGCCAAGCGTAGCCCTGCGAGGAAGGCTTCGTACTTTGCCTGGTTATTCGAGGCTGGGAAGGATAGGGCGAGGGAGACTTCGATTAGGATTCCCTCCTCATTTTCAAGTATGACGCATACTCCACTTCCTGTCGAGCTGGATGCTCCGTCCACGAAGATGGTCCACTTGTTGGTTCCACTTGTCGGGAGGCTGGCGTGGCCATTTCTTCCACGAAGTCGGCCAATACTTGAGCTTTAAGGGCCTTTCTGCTCTCATACCGGATGTCAAATTCAAAGAGTTCAAGTGACCATTTGAGCATTCTGTCGGCCATGTCGGGACGACCAAACAGCTGCTTTACGGGCTGGTCAGTTCGCATCACGATCCTGTGGGCCAGGAAGTAGTGTCTCAATCTCCTTGCCGCATTGATGAGGTCTAGTGATACCTTTTTGATCTGGTGGTATCTGAGTTTTGGTCATTGTAGGGCCTTGCTAGTGAAGTATATGGGTTTCTGCCCCTCGGGGGTCTCGCGAATGAGAGTCGCGCTGACGGCCTCGGTTGCGACAGTGCGGTAGAGGTAGAGAGTCTCCCCATTTTCTGGTCACGAGAGGACTAGTGGTTGTGAAAGAGCTCGTTTGAGGTGGAGGAGGGCTTGTTCGCACTCCTCGGTCCATTCAAACGTTGCTTCTTTGCGCAGAAGTTTGAAAAGGGGAAGCGTGTTGGGAGGATTTGGCTACGAAGCAGGATAATGAGGTGAGCATCCCGTTTAGGGATTGAATTGACTTCTTCAAGTTTGGCGTCGGGAATTCGGAGAAGGCTCTGCATTTGTCGGGGTTCACTTCGATTCCTCGTTCTGTTAGATAGAAGCCGAGGAACTTACCTGCTCGAACGCCGAAGGTGCATTTCTCTGGATTGAATCTCATCTTGCATCTCCTCGCTTGGTCAAAGATTCTTTTCAGGTTGAGTGCGTGGTCAGATTTCTCTTGGGATTTCATGATCATCCATGTAGACTTCGAGCATGTCTCCAATCTCACCTCGAAAGACTTTGTTCATCATCCGCTGGTAGCTAGCGACAGCGTTCTTCAAGCCGAAAGGCATTACGTTGTAGTAGTAGTTGCCCGACTCAGTCATGAAGGCCGTGTATTTTTTGTCCCCTTTTGCCATAGGGATTTGGTTGTACCCTGATTACGCGTCCATAAAAGACAGGAATTTTGAAACCTGCAGAGTTATCAACTAGTCTATCTATGTTAGGTAAGGGGTAAGCATCTTTAGGGCAAGCCATATTAAGATCGGTGTAATCAACGCACATTCTCCATTTCCATTAGATTTTTTAACGAGTACAAAGTTTGAAAGCCAGGCTGTGTACTGGGCTTCCGAAATAAAATTTGCCTCTAAGACGTCTTTTACAGGTTTTTCAGCAGCCTTCGCTTTTTCGAGAGATTTCCTACGCCTACGTTGTACTACAACCCTAGTGGTGAGGTCAATTGTCAGCTGGTGGCAGGCCACGTAGGGGTTCAGTCTGGGCATCTCAGCAGTGCTCCACGCGAACAGGTCAACATTTTCTCTTAAGCAGGCTTTCAGCTACTTCCTTGCGAGGTCGGGGAGGTCGGTGCCAATCTTCATGCCTTTGTTTGGGTCGCTACTGAGGAGGATGACTTCGAACTCACCGTCAGGAATGAGGCACCTAGGATGAGCAGGCTCCTCGTTGACATCTGGCGTCGGGGAGGCTTCCGCTACTAGCCGGGCTCCCTTCTCTTTCTTCTTCTGCTCCTTCAAGTCATCCTTGGTGAAGCAACTGTCTAGGTCGACCGAGTCGGCGTGGGGCATTGGCTTTGGCTCCTCCAAGGTGCTGGGTCGAGCCAGCTTGCTGGCATTTCTGGGAGGTGCGTTGATGGTGTTCAGCCCCTTCGAGGCCGCTTCAAAGCATCTCCTCGCAGCTTCTATGTCCCCGTGGAGGGGTGCGACGGGACCCTTGGCCGTGTAGTACTTCATCTTCAGATGGACAGTGGATGACACGACGATTAGTTCGGCCAGAACTGGTCTCCCCAGGATGCACTAGTATAGAGAAGGGCAATCTATGACCAAGAACTGGACTTTGACCGACTTGGCGGTTTCGGCCGCTCCGATCGTGACAGTTCGACGTAAACCCACGACTTTGTGGTAGCGTCGTTGAAGCCCTGCAAATCATAGCCTATGTATGGCATCAAATGTGTTTCGTTGAGCTACAACGTCAGGAACAGCTGGGAGTACATGATGTCGACCGAGCTTCCTTGGTCGACCAGAATGCGACAAATGTCAAAGTTTGCCATTTATGCTCTCACGAGCAAAGGGATGCTGAAGTCGGGGGCTCCTCCGGGGAGCTCATCGTGGTAGAATGTGATGGGGACTGAGCTTCCCCAGCATTTTGTCCAGGGTGGAGTTTTGGCTCGAGCTCGCATCGATAAATTGCTCGAACTTCCTTTTCACCGACCCTACGGTAAGTTTGTTGAATCCCCCACCAGATATAACCATGGCGGATGGGGTTTTCCCATGTGTCGTGCGCCAAAAAATGGATGGGGTTTTCGGCCTCGTCGGGGACGTAGAAATCCTCGGGCCGTGAGATGGACATGAGATATGCAAGTTGGAGGTGTCGTTAGAGGGTGGCCTCTCCTCACCGACCTTCTTTGCTTCCCGGGCGTCTTGTTGAGGAGCCTCTATCCTCTTGGTGTACTGCTTCAGATGCCGTCCCTGATGAAGATTTCAATCACATCCTTGAGGTGGATGTACTCTTCAGTGACATGCCCGTGACTCTTGTGGAAGCAACAATATATTTTTGAGACATTTTTTAATATATATTAAATTTTTACTATATTAATTGAGTTTTTTAGTTATTTTTTAAAGAAAATTTATCTATTTAATATTTTTATATTGTCGTGAAATTTGAAAAATTAAACTTTTTTTGAAAGGTGGAGTATGATTAGGTATGTATGTTTGTAAGGTGTACATTTCTAAGACTATGAGGGTAGGTTGCTTCGTAAAACTATGCTCGAATGGATAAGGTTTATTAATTCACTTAGTTCAAAGAGACTAACATTTGCCTAACATATCCATTGACAGCATAATTAGGAGCCGATGTGTTTATGTTGTGGAAGCAATAAGAGTTCTGTTCTCTTATACGCTTGTGTATTGTGAGTATGAAAATAGTTGTAATAAGAGTTTCATTCTCTTAATCATGATTTAAACTTTTGTTTGGAATCATAATGTCACAGCCATAGAATTAGTGAATAGATATTTGGTGCTGAGATCCACAATGGTGTAGTAGATTCTTAACTATATGTACCAAATATCTGAATGGTTGTATGCGAATATTGTATCATAAACATATTGGTTATCGTAGTTTCTGCTGTAGTAGATTCTGAACTATCTTTTTACATGATATAATGGTAATCGGTAGTAGATGTCAACTTAATTTTGTTTCGGAATTTTTAGTTTTTATTCAATTCCTTGTTTATCTCATTTCTTAATGTTACAAACTTTAAAGTTACAAGTTTTCGGTGGATGCTACAAACTTTTTAAACATGGTTATAAAATTAAGGATATGTTTTAGAATTATTTTTAAAATTTAAATTTAATCTCATTTATTTAATATTTATTGTGTCATAGAAAATTAAATTTGATTTCTTATTAGTTATTCTAAAATTTTAATTTTAAAAACCCTACTTTAATGATAATGTGTTATAGGAAGTAATATTTTTGATCTTTTGTTAAAATATTAAATTTTATTTAGAGTTTTAAATTTATAAATACTTATATGTTTAATTGTTTATTTTGAATTAAAATAAATTATATCATATTTAATTTATTTTTAGATAATTTTTTAAATTTGTCTAAAAAGGGGGAGTGCCTCCTTGGAGGTTCAGTTTGTGGCGGTTGTAAAATTTTTGAGTAGTGCTGTGGAATTTTGGGTATACCATCAAGGGTTGACCGTGAATAGTAAAAAAGTCAAATTTTGAATAGTGAATAGTGAATTTTACACAGTAGTTTTTCATGTTTGGCTTGATTATCATGAGTAGTTTATGATCTGGATAAGGTAGATAAATCATTTTTTATCCATCTGATCATGTCTTTTAAGTCTCTTATTTCTAGTATAATTATTGTTCTTTGATCAAGCAACATGAAGTAATTTTCACTTCCTTGTCTGATCTGTCTATCGTTTAAGGTTAAATTTCTTTCTAATTTTTTGATCATTTTTCTATATGCTTGTAAGCAATATTTTTGATTTGCAATATCCATTGGATTAGTAGAAAATAACAAGGTTAAGTGTTATTTATCAGAGTAGTCTGTTTGGTTAGCAGAGTTTTGTGTGGCGGAAGAGTATTTTTAAATTTAAATTCTTGATAAGATAGATAGTTCATCTTTTATTATTCTTATCATGTTTCTAGTTATCTCTAATTGTTGTTGAATTAATATTTTCTGGGAAATTAAGTAATGGTAATTAGGTCTCTCTTTCCTAATTTGTAAATTTTTTAGTGTTAAATTTATTTTTAGTTCAGAAATCATTTTTCTAAGTTCTTTCAAATCTTTTCTTTGATTTGCTAGATTCATTTGAAAGTGTTATACTCTTGATAGAGTGGATAGTTCATCCTTAATGTTTTTCATCATTGTTTTAAATGTGGATATTTGTCTAATAATACTAGTTCTTCTTAGAATTAGTCTAGGGTAAGTTCTTCCTGTACTATATTCTAATAATAAGTCTGTTCTTTTTAGATCCTGTTCCAAATTAAAGATGTAATTTCTATACTTTTTTAGATCTTGTCTGTCTTTAGCTAGATCCATAAGTTAGATTTTTAATCAGTCTCATATAAGTCATCATCCCAGTTTATTTCATTATCTGAGTAATTTGGGCTAAAATTCCTACAATCAATAGAAACTAGAGTTTTGGAATTTTTCATTCTATAATTTACTCTTGAATTGTATCCATAAAAATGTCCATCAAAGTAATCTAAGTATTTTGAAGTGGAAGTGAGTTGATTTAGTTCTTTAATTAAACACTTCAATTCATGTTCTTCAAAATCTTTTTCTATTGTAGCTGTTATTTCGTCTAGAAAGACTTTTTCTTGGAAATAAGTGAATTTTAGTTTTTTCAGTATGCTTTTAATTATGTCTGGGTATGGAAACGTCTTGAGTAAGTAAGTAATTTTCTTGTCAAAGTCTTGGATATAAATTAAATCTGAGAATTTTTTGTTTGAGTTTAGTTCTGAGTAATCAGTTCCAAAGTAATTTGAGTAATACCTTTGTGTAGTAAAATTTGAGTCTGGGTACACATCTTCACGTTCCATTTTAAAAATTTAAGTCTGTTTTGATGAATTATAGAGAAGTCTTGTGAGTATTTTGTAGTTTTGAAAATTTGTTTTTCTTAAGTTTTTAGATTTACACTTACTCCTTCTTCCTTATTGCTGAATCTAGGTATATGGCTCTTATAACCTAACTCTTATTCATGTATGTTTATGCTTTTAGTTATTAGGTAGTTGATGTTTCAACTTGACCCCTCACCTTGTCGTCTCTAACCTACTACCACAGAGATTTCTGCGTTTAAGACCTATCCTCTAAGAATTCTACCTATTGGTACTCTTTTCCCCTCCTGGTACTTTTTCCCTGGCGGTTTCTTTCTTAGATTCATAATGGTCTCTTTCAGTTCAAACAAGACTTACGTCTTTTGGAATGAAGATAAACATGAATTAATAATAACTATAAGCATAGACATATAAGAATAAGAAGTTAAAGTGTTAAGAAGTCATACCTCTTTCTCTGCAATTTAGGAAGTAGGAGCAAGGAATTTAGTGTGAAACAACTATATAATAAAACATATTTATTAATAAGGGTTTTTGATACATGATGGAGTATTGCGGTGGTTAGCTGTGGATTGCTCTACTTACAAATGAAATGAGATCCTCCTTTTATACATGTAAGGAAGACTCTAGACTATTGGTAATAACTTACAGCTGTCTGCCAGCAAAAAGAAAAAAAAACTTTAAGTCTTAGTCTACTATAGACTTTACGACTTATGCTAAGCTTATCTTTAAGACATTATTGCTTAAAAGATAAGGTTGAAAGAGACAGGCCCTCTTTCAATAGCCGTGAATTTAGGACCAGCTGTCCTTACATTATTATAGTGGGGTCCAGCTGAGATTCCTTGTAAAAAATTCTTTGTATGCCTTGTCTTTTGTGTCGGCAATGTTTCTTTTGTCTTTGTAGGAATTACATAGTCATTTTTTCAAATGAAGAGCTTGAAGAGGTGACTCTGATTCTTCCAGACTGGCTTCTCTTTTTGTAGGCTTCAACTAATTTTGGCCTGGAGTGTTTGATGTCAAATGGAAAAAAGAAAGTCCTTGCAATTTCTGAGTTGCAGTAGATTTTTCCGAATTTGTCTTCTCTTAACAAGTTTTTGTAATCCATCTTAAGTTCTGTCCAGCCAAAGTTATTGGCTAAGATTTTGGCTCTGGAGATTTCCACTTGTGATTGTAAATCTTCAAGTTTGATTAATTTTGGTCCAGTGTTCTGGACTTGGAATTCTTCAAAATTATCATCCAAATTATTAAAATGGATCCAAATCATATGATAACTTGGATAATTATTAATAAAATCTGGATATAAAGAAACTATTTCTAGTTTTGCATTTTGGGGATATTCTGGGAATATCGTCTCCATTGTTTCTGTTAGGAATGGTGGTAAATGAGGTGTGAAATCATACAGTGGAGGTGTGTTGATTACACTCACTAAACCATGTTTGAGTAATTCTCCTAAAGTAACCGTGTAATTGTTAACTTTAAAAGGTTTGAAATCTGGAATTAAGATTCTTGCTTTTCTGATAGCAGAATCTAATTTGCAGTAACAGTTTCCTGTTTGGTTTTCAGGACAGTCTTCATACTGGCTTTGACATGTTTTATAATTGTTATAAACAAATTCCCATTCAGTGGAAATTCCCTTTGGAAAAATTTTGTTGTTGCAAATTTGTGCTAAAATTTCTTGAAGCACTATGAAAGTCTTTATTCCCATTTCTCCTATTAAAGGTTGGGGTTGGGACTGTAAAATAGGTTTACCCAAATTTATAAAATTTGTGGGTTTTTCAGCTTTCGCTTGTGTTAATGAGGTTGTTACAGAATCTTTGAAAGATCTCTGTGGCCTCAAAGAAATTTCTTTTCCCTTTCCTCTAGGGTTTTTGTTTTGAATTTCACTTAAAAATTCTTGGTCACCAAAGGTTTCCAAGTGTTTTAAATATTCCTGGTATTTAAGTACTCTGGGTGAAATAACTATTTCATCTCCACAAGTCTTAATTACGGAATCCATTGCTTCTTTGATATCAAAAAATCCTTTGTATAAAGGTTGTCCATATCGTGGAAACAATTTAAGTTCTTCTAGTAGAAGGGCCATTTCTTCCCAATCTAAGTAAACGCCGGCTTTTGGCCCGGTGTATAATGTATAACAAGCAAATGGTTTTTTGCTTAAATGTCTCCCAGTGCTGAAATAAGTTGCCAAAGCATTTATTACAGCCACTTTTCTGGGGTTTGATGCAGATGTAGTCTGCAAGTTCCAAATGTTGTCCATTAGACATTGTTCTTCTTCCTTGAGTTGGTTTCTCAAGGTTGATTTAAATTGTTCCTTTCCAGGATAAGTTTTGAGCTTAGTGCCCTCAAAGTCGATCAATTTTTCTGCCATTGCAGATGTACAAATTTCTCTTTCTGCTTCAGCAGATGTACAAATTTCTTGAAATTTTCTGAAAAAGACAAACACTTAAATGTTAGTCATGTAATAATTTTCTAGACAATAAATCTGGTAATTTATTATCTTTTCCTTTTATATGTTCCCATTTTATTTTAAACCCTCTGTTTAAAACAAATTCTCTAAATTTAAGCCACCTGTTTGAGGTTAACTTTTTTTCATTTCTAGTGTCAGAAAATTTCACAATTGATTCACAATCTGTTCTGATAGTGATTTGTTTTTTGGATAAAATAAACAAAGCAAATTTTTCTAGTATGTAAATAATTGCTAAAATTTCATAATCTAAGGATGTCAAATATCCTTTTTCTTTGAATGTTCCAGAAGTATATCTGCAAATTTTTTCTAACGATTTAGAGGAAAATTCGTTAGGTTTTTTAATCAAAATTCCTCCCCATCCTAATTCACTACCATCTGTTTCGACTATTAAATAATCTGATTCCAAGGGTAATGCCAAGGGTTCTAATTTTGAAATTTCCAATTTTAGTTTTTGTACAATTTTTATATCTTGGTCATTAAATTTTCTTGTTCCTTTTTGTTGGGCTTTATTATATAAGGGAGAGGTTAATTTAGACAAATTTTTAAAATATGGTCTAACATAATTTACCAAGCCTAAAAAGGATTGTAATTGTTTTAATTCTTCTAATTTATCCGGAAATTCTAAGATTTTTCTGGATATGTGGGGTTGTAATCTAATGGTTCCATTTCCAATTTCTGCCCCTAAAAAGGAAATGTAATTCTTTCCAATTTCAATTTTCTTTTTGGATATTACTAATCCATGCTTTTCAAATAATGAAAAGATTATGTATAAATGTTCAAGGTGTTCTTTTTCTGTCTTAGAAAAGACAAGAACATCATCTATATAAACACAAGTAAAATTGTTGCAGTTTTCAAAAATTTCATCCATCATTCTTTGAAAAATCTGTGGTGCATTTTTTAATCCAAATGGCATTACTAGCCACTCAAAATGTCCTAAAGGACAGGAAAAAGCAGTCCATTCTATACTGTCTTTCTGCATTTTAACCTGCCAAAATCCAGATTTTAAATCAAATTTGGAAAACCAATTTTTTCCTTGTATTTTGTTAATCAATGTATCTTTGTCTGGTATACAATACCCATCTTCGAATGTATTATCATTCAATCTTCGGTAGTCAAAGACCATCCTAGATTGTCCTCTTTTCTTTTCTGCTTCTTTTTGCACAATAAAAGCAGGAGTCCTATGTCTAGAATTTGATTTTTGGATTATTCCTAATTTTAGGAGTTGATCAATGTGCATTTTAAATTCTTCTTGTTCCCAAATGCCATACTTGAAATTTGGGGATTTAATTGTTATATCAGAATTTATAATTTCTAATTTACAAGAAGTTTTATTTCTTTCCCAAAATCTTGTAGGATTTTCTCCTATAATTTCTATTTTTTCTAATTTTTTTATTATCTGGTCTAGCTTGTAGTCTTGCAGATTTTTTGTAAAATCTTTTGTATCAATTAAGTGTAGTTCTAGTTCTATTCCCTGTTTGTAATTTAAGTTTTCTGAATTCCCTGTGTCATGATTTAATTTTGACTCTAATGGTTTTGTGTGATTGTAAGAACAACATTCTTTGTTCTCATTACATGTGCAAGTTTTAGTTTCTATTTTTAGGTTAGAGATTATGGGGATTATTGAGCATTTTTTGCTTATTGTTACGTAATCTTTGGTAACATTTAACTGTCCAGAGTTACATAAAATAAAGTCTAAACCCATTACAATAGGTGCTCCTATATTTATGTCTTGTACCCATAATTTTGGCCAAGAATAGTATTCAGACCAGTAATTACAATTTGTTTGGAATTTTACTTGAATATTTCTAAGTTGAGTGTCAAGAGTTGACTTTGCTCCATCAAACTGTATAGCAGTAGTTGGTTTGACTTTTATAGTTTTCTTTTTTATTTCTTCTGTTAGAGCTTTACTATCTATGGTAGAAGAAGTTGCTCCAGTGTCAATTATAATTGGTGTGGTACTTTCCCTACCGTAAATATTAATTTTTGCCCAAACCTTAATTTGAAATACTCTATCTTTGTTACAAATTAGGGGTATATGGGGTATGTGTTCCTTATAGTCTTCTTCTGGATTATTTATCATGTTATATTCTTCTGGTGTTATTTCTGTGAATTTTAGATTTGTTTCAGGATTTGTTTCAGGAGTTTTTCCTTTTTCTAGCATTAATGTCAATTTTTTAATACTTTCATCTAAGCTTTCGATTCTTGATTCTAAATTGTCCACTTTATCTTCCAAGTTTTGTACTCTTTCTTCTAATATGTCTAATCTTTGATTAATATTAGTTTTTTCAGGAATTTCTTGGATTTTTGTTTTTATGTTAAAATGTTCTTTAATACAATTTGCACAAATCTGTAGTAAACATTTTTGACACTGCCATCTTTTATCAAAAGATGAAAACCAGCTGCATTTAAAGCATTTAATGTTGTCACTTCCTGATCTATGTTTCCAATTGTGGTTACAATCAGTCATCGTGATTTATGCTTCCAAATTAATCTTTAAAAGTGAACTTTTTCAGTTTCTCTAGAAGTATATAATTATTATTTTCTTCATCCTCTAAAGGAACTTCAATCTCTTTGTTCTCTATTCCTTCTAAGGAACAGATGCTCCATATTTCAGAATTATCCGAAATATCAGAAGTTATTTCTAAAATGTCTTCTTGTATTGTGGACACAAGATTTGATTCTCTTGTAAATAAGTTTTGTCTGTTTGGACACATAGAGGATAAATGTCCAGGTTTGTTACATGCAAAGCAAGTAATTTGGTTTTTATAAGTCTTGTTAGGATTATATTTTCTAACATGCCTTTCTTTGTTTAGATAAGGTTTTTTGGCATTGGATTTCCTTAAATAATTTTTCTTAACATAGTTTTTCTTATGTTTTGTTCGTTTATTATGGTATTTATCTTCAGGATGTCTACCATATTGTTGGGGTGTATAAATTTGTTTACAGAAACCTATGTTTTTCTGTTTTAATTCTTTTTGAATCTGAATATAAGTACATTTCTTCTTTAGTTCAGAAACAATGTGTTGTATTCTTATCCCTATATTATCGAATTCATTTTCTATCGTGAGAGTTTTCCAGCTCTCATGAATCTCTTGACCTAAGGGTCCAGGTAATTTGGTAAAAAGTCTTTCTCCTAATTCATCAGAGAAATAATTTCCAGATATGCTTGCTAAAGCATAAAAGTCTTGTAAAAATTCTATTATACGAGTCCAATCGTATAATTGGATTTGTTCTAAGTCTCTCATGGCTTCGGCTTGTCTAATGTTTAATCCCACATTAGCATCTCTGCCTGTAATAATTCTGTGGACTAGATATGTAAAATTATGGATATTGTTTCCTTGGCTAACTAGTCTTCCCAAAGTTTCAGGAAATTTAGCTTTAAAAGCTTCCCATGCTGCTCTTGCAACATCTCCTAAATAATTTTCTGCAATTTTTATCATTTCTTCTCCAGATGTTATTTTGTGATGCTTATTTTCATAGTCTCTAATTACTAGTGATGTCCACTGTTCCATGTATGTGTCTATTAGTTGAGGATGTATGTTAGATATGTTTAACATAATATGTTCATATCCATGTAGGTTAATTTCATTAGGGTTTCTTCTTCCTAATGTTCTTAAATTAGGGTTATTGTTGTTATACAAAACCACTGGTAATCTTGGGGGGTGTCCTATAGGATAACTCATTTGTACTGGGTCAGTCCTAGGAAATCTTGATGATGCAGAATTACTAGATTCTCCATTTACAAAATTATTTTCCGTGTATGTATTTGCAAAATTATTTTCTGTGTAAACACTTTGTGAATTAATTTCTGAGATCTTATCCTCTTCAAAGGGTTCATTTATCTGTGAGATAGTGTCTTCTTCAAAAAGATCTTTTACACTTTGTATATCTTTCATATATTTGTTCATTATGAAATTTTTATCTGGGTTAAATTTTTCAATCTCCAGATTATATTTGTGCATTAGAATTTCATCATTTTTAATTTTCTCTAATTCAGAGATAGTTAGCACATTATTTCTAATTTTTTCTAATTCTGAGAGGGTTAATATTTGCTCATTCATCATTAACCTGTGTATAGGATTCTTCATACCCTTTGAATCTTAAAGATAAGGCTCCTTTAGTTGCATATGTTACAACTTCTGTAGGTTTTAGTGTCTCAGTTTCTTCCTCAACACTTTCCTTAATTTTCCATTCTTCTCCTGCCAGGAGTGAAGATGGTATTGGTTCTGGTCCTAGGAAATTAATTCCTTTGGATGTTATGGTTTTTATCATTTCATTAATTTTTATTTTGAATTTTGGTGACATTTGGGTAGATAATTTTCCTAAGAAAATTATATCTACAACAATGTTTGATCCTTTAAAATTTTTAAATCCTTTACTTTGAACCTGTATTTTTATTTGTTTTAAGTCTTTTAATGCTATGGTAAAATTTGGACATAAATAATGAATTCCACAATTATTATTCATATCAACTTCAATTATTCCCATGATTTTTCTGGATAATTGAGAGTGTCTAGTATCCAGTATGGCTACCAATACTTTGGCACCATTTTGTTTCATTACTAAGCCTCTTACAGCTGTAGTAATTAATCCCAAATGGACGTAATTCATATTTTTATCTGTTAGTTGAGTTATGCTCTCCATAGTTAATAATCCAAACTCTTCAACTTTTTCATCCGGTAAATCTAATATTTCGGATCTGTGTGTCCGGATTAGACTGGAGTTATTTTCAAATATTCCATATTTGTATAATTGTGTTGGTTTTAGAAGATTTATTTGGTCATTTGTCATTACTTCTAAATCTTTGTCAGTGTTCACAATTTGTTCTAATGTTGAAGAATTTTTATTTTCTTTTTTGCTAAAAATTCTATCTAGATAAGAGGTATTTTGTGCCTGATTTAAGGCTGTCGTTCTGGATGTGCTGGATTCACTATCCATTAACGTTCTAGACCTACCAGAAAAGCTTGATCTTCCGGGAAGGAGATTCATATTTTCAGATGTTTCTTAACTTCTTCACTATTATATGTTAAGAAATTCTTTGTTTTGTTAGTACTGATTTTCCTTTCAGTTTTAATTTGTGAAAACTGTTCTGTTAAAAAATCTATAGATACTTTTAATTCATCAGTTCCTGTAACTGAAGATTTTGGTTTTGGAGAGTCTTTTAAGAGATTTAACACTTGCTTATTACAAGTCATATTCTCTCTAATTAGTTTTTCTAGAATATCTATTTTCTTTTCTAGATGTTCTAAACAGGTTTTAAGGTAATTTAGATTATTTTCCATTTATGGCTCAGATCTCACGCTCTGATACCAATATAAAAAGGGGGAGTGCCTCCTTGGAGGTTCAGTTTGTGGCGGTTGTAAAATTTTTGAGTAGTGCTGTGGAATTTTGGGTATACCATCAAGGGTTGACCGTGAATAGTAAAAAAGTCAAATTTTGAATAGTGAATAGTGAATTTTACACAGTAGTTTTTCATGTTTGGCTTGATTATCATGAGTAGTTTATGATCTGGATAAGGTAGATAAATCATTTTTTATCCATCTGATCATGTCTTTTAAGTCTCTTATTTCTAGTATAATTATTGTTCTTTGATCAAGCAACATGAAGTAATTTTCACTTCCTTGTCTGATCTGTCTATCGTTTAAGGTTAAATTTCTTTCTAATTTTTTGATCATTTTTCTATATGCTTGTAAGCAATATTTTTGATTTGCAATATCCATTGGATTAGTAGAAAATAACAAGGTTAAGTGTTATTTATCAGAGTAGTCTGTTTGGTTAGCAGAGTTTTGTGTGGCGGAAGAGTATTTTTAAATTTAAATTCTTGATAAGATAGATAGTTCATCTTTTATTATTCTTATCATGTTTCTAGTTATCTCTAATTGTTGTTGAATTAATATTTTCTGGGAAATTAAGTAATGGTAATTAGGTCTCTCTTTCCTAATTTGTAAATTTTTTAGTGTTAAATTTATTTTTAGTTCAGAAATCATTTTTCTAAGTTCTTTCAAATCTTTTCTTTGATTTGCTAGATTCATTTGAAAGTGTTATACTCTTGATAGAGTGGATAGTTCATCCTTAATGTTTTTCATCATTGTTTTAAATGTGGATATTTGTCTAATAATACTAGTTCTTCTTAGAATTAGTCTAGGGTAAGTTCTTCCTGTACTATATTCTAATAATAAGTCTGTTCTTTTTAGATCCTGTTCCAAATTAAAGATGTAATTTCTATACTTTTTTAGATCTTGTCTGTCTTTAGCTAGATCCATAAGTTAGATTTTTAATCAGTCTCATATAAGTCATCATCCCAGTTTATTTCATTATCTGAGTAATTTGGGCTAAAATTCCTACAATCAATAGAAACTAGAGTTTTGGAATTTTTCATTCTATAATTTACTCTTGAATTGTATCCATAAAAATGTCCATCAAAGTAATCTAAGTATTTTGAAGTGGAAGTGAGTTGATTTAGTTCTTTAATTAAACACTTCAATTCATGTTCTTCAAAATCTTTTTCTATTGTAGCTGTTATTTCGTCTAGAAAGACTTTTTCTTGGAAATAAGTGAATTTTAGTTTTTTCAGTATGCTTTTAATTATGTCTGGGTATGGAAACGTCTTGAGTAAGTAAGTAATTTTCTTGTCAAAGTCTTGGATATAAATTAAATCTGAGAATTTTTTGTTTGAGTTTAGTTCTGAGTAATCAGTTCCAAAGTAATTTGAGTAATACCTTTGTGTAGTAAAATTTGAGTCTGGGTACACATCTTCACGTTCCATTTTAAAAATTTAAGTCTGTTTTGATGAATTATAGAGAAGTCTTGTGAGTATTTTGTAGTTTTGAAAATTTGTTTTTCTTAAGTTTTTAGATTTACACTTACTCCTTCTTCCTTATTGCTGAATCTAGGTATATGGCTCTTATAACCTAACTCTTATTCATGTATGTTTATGCTTTTAGTTATTAGGTAGTTGATGTTTCAACTTGACCCCTCACCTTGTCGTCTCTAACCTACTACCACAGAGATTTCTGCGTTTAAGACCTATCCTCTAAGAATTCTACCTATTGGTACTCTTTTCCCCTCCTGGTACTTTTTCCCTGGCGGTTTCTTTCTTAGATTCATAATGGTCTCTTTCAGTTCAAACAAGACTTACGTCTTTTGGAATGAAGATAAACATGAATTAATAATAACTATAAGCATAGACATATAAGAATAAGAAGTTAAAGTGTTAAGAAGTCATACCTCTTTCTCTGCAATTTAGGAAGTAGGAGCAAGGAATTTAGTGTGAAACAACTATATAATAAAACATATTTATTAATAAGGGTTTTTGATACATGATGGAGTATTGCGGTGGTTAGCTGTGGATTGCTCTACTTACAAATGAAATGAGATCCTCCTTTTATACATGTAAGGAAGACTCTAGACTATTGGTAATAACTTACAGCTGTCTGCCAGCAAAAAGAAAGAAAAAAAAAACTTTAAGTCTTAGTCTACTATAGACTTTACGACTTATGCTAAGCTTATCTTTAAGACATTATTGCTTAAAAGATAAGGTTGAAAGAGACAGGCCCTCTTTCAATAGCCGTGAATTTAGGACCAGCTGTCCTTACATTATTATAGTGGGGTCCAGCTGAGATTCCTTGTAAAAAATTCTTTGTATGCCTTGTCTTTTGTGTCGGCAATGTTTCTTTTGTCTTTGTAGGAATTACATAGTCATTTTTTCAAATGAAGAGCTTGAAGAGGTGACTCTGATTCTTCCAGACTGGCTTCTCTTTTTGTAGGCTTCAACTAATTTTGGCCTGGAGTGTTTGATGTCAAATGGAAAAAAGAAAGTCCTTGCAATTTCTGAGTTGCAGTAGATTTTTCCGAATTTGTCTTCTCTTAACAAGTTTTTGTAATCCATCTTAAGTTCTGTCCAGCCAAAGTTATTGGCTAAGATTTTGGCTCTGGAGATTTCCACTTGTGATTGTAAATCTTCAAGTTTGATTAATTTTGGTCCAGTGTTCTGGACTTGGAATTCTTCAAAATTATCATCCAAATTATTAAAATGGATCCAAATCATATGATAACTTGGATAATTATTAATAAAATCTGGATATAAAGAAACTATTTCTAGTTTTGCATTTTGGGGATATTCTGGGAATATCGTCTCCATTGTTTCTGTTAGGAATGGTGGTAAATGAGGTGTGAAATCATACAGTGGAGGTGTGTTGATACTCACTAAACCATGTTTGAGTAATTCTCCTAAAGTAACCGTGTAATTGTTAACTTTAAAAGGTTTGAAATCTGGAATTAAGATTCTTGCTTTTCTGATAGCAGAATCTAATTTGCAGTAACAGTTTCCTGTTTGGTTTTCAGGACAGTCTTCATACTGGCTTTGACATGTTTTATAATTGTTATAAACAAATTCCCATTCAGTGGAAATTCCCTTTGGAAAAATTTTGTTGTTGCAAATTTGTGCTAAAATTTCTTGAAGCACTATGAAAGTCTTTATTCCCATTTCTCCTATTAAAGGTTGGGGTTGGGACTGTAAAATAGGTTTACCCAAATTTATAAAATTTGTGGGTTTTTCAGCTTTCGCTTGTGTTAATGAGGTTGTTACAGAATCTTTGAAAGATCTCTGTGGCCTCAAAGAAATTTCTTTTCCCTTTCCTCTAGGGTTTTTGTTTTGAATTTCACTTAAAAATTCTTGGTCACCAAAGGTTTCCAAGTGTTTTAAATATTCCTGGTATTTAAGTACTCTGGGTGAAATAACTATTTCATCTCCACAAGTCTTAATTACGGAATCCATTGCTTCTTTGATATCAAAAAATCCTTTGTATAAAGGTTGTCCATATCGTGGAAACAATTTAAGTTCTTCTAGTAGAAGGGCCATTTCTTCCCAATCTAAGTAAACGCCGGCTTTTGGCCCGGTGTATAATGTATAACAAGCAAATGGTTTTTTGCTTAAATGTCTCCCAGTGCTGAAATAAGTTGCCAAAGCATTTATTACAGCCACTTTTCTGGGGTTTGATGCAGATGTAGTCTGCAAGTTCCAAATGTTGTCCATTAGACATTGTTCTTCTTCCTTGAGTTGGTTTCTCAAGGTTGATTTAAATTGTTCCTTTCCAGGATAAGTTTTGAGCTTAGTGCCCTCAAAGTCGATCAATTTTTCTGCCATTGCAGATGTACAAATTTCTCTTTCTGCTTCAGCAGATGTACAAATTTCTTGAAATTTTCTGAAAAAGACAAACACTTAAATGTTAGTCATGTAATAATTTTCTAGACAATAAATCTGGTAATTTATTATCTTTTCCTTTTATATGTAAATAATTGCTAAAAAATTTCATAATCTAAGGATGTCAAATATCCTTTTTCTTTGAATGTTCCAGAAGTATATCTGCAAATTTTTTCTAACGATTTAGAGGAAAATTCGTTAGGTTTTTTAATCAAAATTCCTCCCCATCCTAATTCATTTCCTTAATTTTCCATTCTTCTCCTGCCAGGAGTGAAGATGGTCTTTGACTACCGAAGATTGAATGATAATACATTCGAAGATGGGTATTGTATACCAGACAAAGATACATTGATTAACAAAATACAAGGAAAAAATTGGTTTTCCAAATTTGATTTAAAATCTGGATTTTGGCAGGTTAAAATGCAGAAAGACAGTATAGAATGGACTGCTTTTTCCTGTCCTTTAGGACATTTTGAGTGGCTAGTAATGCCATTTGGATTAAAAAATGCACCACAGATTTTTCAAAGAATGATGGATGAAATTTTTGAAAACTGCAACAATTTTACTTGTGTTTATATAGATGATGTTCTTGTCTTTTCTAAGACAGAAAAAGAACACCTTGAACATTTATACATAATCTTTTCATTATTTGAAAAGCATGGATTAGTAATATCCAAAAAGAAAATTGAAATTGGAAAGAATTACATTTCCTTTTTAGGGGCAGAAATTGGAAATGGAACCATTAGATTACAACCCCACATATCCAGAAAAATCTTAGAATTTCCGGATAAATTAGAAGAATTAAAACAATTACAATCCTTTTTAGGCTTGGTAAATTATGTTAGACCATATTTTAAAAATTTGTCTAAATTAACCTCTCCCTTATATAATAAAGCCCAACAAAAAGGAACAAGAAAATTTAATGACCAAGATATAAAAATTGTACAAAAACTAAAATTGGAAATTTCAAAATTAGAACCCTTGGCATTACCCTTGGAATCAGATTATTTAATAGTCGAAACAGATGGTAGTGAATTAGGATGGGGAGGAATTTTGATTAAAAAACCTAACGAATTTTCCTCTAAATCGTTAGAAAAAATTTGCAGATATACTTCTGGAACATTCAAAGAAAAAGGATATTTGACATCCTTAGATTATGAAATTTTAGCAATTATTTACATACTAGAAAAATTTGCTTTGTTTATTTTATCCAAAAAACAAATCACTATCAGAACAGATTGTGAATCAATTGTGAAATTTTCTGACACTAGAAATGAAAAAAAGTTAACCTCAAACAGGTGGCTTAAATTTAGAGAATTTGTTTTAAACAGAGGGTTTAAAATAAAATGGGAACATATAAAAGGAAAAGATAATAAATTACCAGATTTATTGTCTAGAAAATTATTACATGACTAACATTTAAGTGTTTGTCTTTTTCAGAAAATTTCAAGAAATTTGTACATCTGCTGAAGCAGAAAGAGAAATTTGTACATCTGCAATGGCAGAAAAATTGATCGACTTTGAGGGCACTAAGCTCAAAACTTATCCTGGAAAGGAACAATTTAAATCAACCTTGAGAAACCAACTCAAGGAAGAAGAACAATGTCTAATGGACAACATTTGGAACTTGCAGACTACATCTGCATCAAACCCCAGAAAAGTGGCTGTAATAAATGCTTTGGCAACTTATTTCAGCACTGGGAGACATTTAAGCAAAAAACCATTTGCTTGTTATACATTATACACCGGGCCAAAAGCCGGCGTTTACTTAGATTGGGAAGAAATGGCCCTTCTACTAGAAGAACTTAAATTGTTTCCACGATATGGACAACCTTTATACAAAGGATTTTTTGATATCAAAGAAGCAATGGATTCCGTAATTAAGACTTGTGGAGATGAAATAGTTATTTCACCCAGAGTACTTAAATACCAGGAATATTTAAAACACTTGGAAACCTTTGGTGACCAAGAATTTTTAAGTGAAATTCAAAACAAAAACCCTAGAGGAAAGGGAAAAGAAATTTCTTTGAGGCCACAGAGATCTTTCAAAGATTCTGTAACAACCTCATTAACACAAGCGAAAGCTGAAAAACCCACAAATTTTATAAATTTGGGTAAACCTATTTTACAGTCCCAACCCCAACCTTTAATAGGAGAAATGGGAATAAAGACTTTCATAGTGCTTCAAGAAATTTTAGCACAAATTTGCAACAACAAAATTTTTCCAAAGGGAATTTCCACTGAATGGGAATTTGTTTATAACAATTATAAAACATGTCAAAGCCAGTATGAAGACTGTCCTGAAAACCAAACAGGAAACTGTTACTGCAAATTAGATTCTGCTATCAGAAAAGCAAGAATCTTAATTCCAGATTTCAAACCTTTTAAAGTTAACAATTACACGGTTACTTTAGGAGAATTACTCAAACATGGTTTAGTGAGTGTAATCAACACACCTCCACTGTATGATTTCACACCTCATTTACCACCATTCCTAACAGAAACAATGGAGACGATATTCCCAGAATATCCCCAAAATGCAAAACTAGAAATAGTTTCTTTATATCCAGATTTTATTAATAATTATCCAAGTTATCATATGATTTGGATCCATTTTAATAATTTGGATGATAATTTTGAAGAATTCCAAGTCCAGAACACTGGACCAAAATTAATCAAACTTGAAGATTTACAATCACAAGTGGAAATCTCCAGAGCCAAAATCTTAGCCAATAACTTTGGCTGGACAGAACTTAAGATGGATTACAAAAACTTGTTAAGAGAAGACAAATTCGGAAAAATCTACTGCAACTCAGAAATTGCAAGGACTTTCTTTTTTCCATTTGACATCAAACACTCCAGGCCAAAATTAGTTGAAGCCTACAAAAAGAGAAGCCAGTCTGGAAGAATCAGAGTCACCTCTTCAAGCTCTTCATTTGAAAAAATGACTATGTAATTCCTACAAAGACAAAAGAAACATTGCCGACACAAAAGACAAGGCATACAAAGAATTTTTTACAAGGAATCTCAGCTGGACCCCACTATAATAATGTAAGGACAGCTGGTCCTAAATTCACGGCTATTGAAAGAGGGCCTGTCTCTTTCAACCTTATCTTTTAAGCAATAATGTCTTAAAGATAAGCTTAGCATAAGTCGTAAAGTCTATAGTAGACTAAGACTTAAAGTTTTTTTTCTTTTTGCTGGCAGACAGCTGTAAGTTATTACCAATAGTCTAGAGTCTTCCTTACATGTATAAAAGAAGGATCTCATTTCATTTGTAAGTAGAGCAATCCACAGCTAACCACCGCAATACTCCATCATGTATCAAAAACCCTTATTAATAAATATGTTTTATTATATAGTTGTTTCACACTAAATTCCTTGCTCCTACTTCCTAAATTGCAGAGAAAGAGGTATGACTTCTTAACACTTTAACTTCTTATTCTTATATGTCTATGCTTATAGTTATTATTAATTCATGTTTATCTTCATTCCAAAAGACGTAAGTCTTGTTTGAACTGAAAGAGACCATTATGAATCTAAGAAAGAAACCGCCAGGGAAAAAGTACCAGGAGGGGAAAAGAGTACCAATAGGTAGAATTCTTAGAGGATAGGTCTTAAACGCAGAAATCTCTGTGGTAGTAGGTTAGAGACGACAAGGTGAGGGGTCAAGTTGAAACATCAACTACCTAATAACTAAAAGCATAAACATACATGAATAAGAGTTAGGTTATAAGAGCCATATACCTAGATTCAGCAATAAGGAAGAAGGAGTAAGTGTAAATCTAAAAACTTAAGAAAAACAAATTTTCAAAACTACAAAATACTCACAAGACTTCTCTATAATTCATCAAAACAGACTTAAATTTTTAAAATGGAACGTGAAGATGTGTACCCAGACTCAAATTTTACTACACAAAGGTATTACTCAAATTACTTTGGAACTGATTACTCAGAACTAAACTCAAACAAAAAATTCTCAGATTTAATTTATATCCAAGACTTTGACAAGAAAATTACTTACTTACTCAAGACGTTTCCATACCCAGACATAATTAAAAGCATACTGAAAAAACTAAAATTCACTTATTTCCAAGAAAAAGTCTTTCTAGACGAAATAACAGCTACAATAGAAAAAGATTTTGAAGAACATGAATTGAAGTGTTTAATTAAAGAACTAAATCAACTCACTTCCACTTCAAAATACTTAGATTACTTTGATGGACATTTTTATGGATACAATTCAAGAGTAAATTATAGAATGAAAAATTCCAAAACTCTAGTTTCTATTGATTGTAGGAATTTTAGCCCAAATTACTCAGATAATGAAATAAACTGGGATGATGACTTATATGAGACTGATTAAAAATCTAACTTATGGATCTAGCTAAAGACAGACAAGATCTAAAAAAGTATAGAAATTACATCTTTAATTTGAAACAGGATCTAAAAAGAACAGACTTATTATTAGAATATAGTACAGGAAGAACTTACCCTAGACTAATTCTAAGAAGAACTAGTATTATTAGACAAATATCCACATTTAAAACAATGATGAAAAACATTAAGGATGAACTATCCACTCTATCAAGAGTATAACACTTTCAAATGAATCTAGCAAATCAAAGAAAAGATTTGAAAGAACTTAGAAAAATGATTTCTGAACTAAAAATAAATTTAACACTAAAAAATTTACAAATTAGGAAAGAGAGACCTAATTACCATTACTTAATTTCCCAGAAAATATTAATTCAACAACAATTAGAGATAACTAGAAACATGATAAGAATAATAAAAGATGAACTATCTATCTTATCAAGAATTTAAATTTAAAAATACTCTTCCGCCACACAAAACTCTGCTAACCAAACAGACTACTCTGATAAATAACACTTAACCTTGTTATTTTCTACTAATCCAATGGATATTGCAAATCAAAAATATTGCTTACAAGCATATAGAAAAATGATCAAAAAATTAGAAAGAAATTTAACCTTAAACGATAGACAGATCAGACAAGGAAGTGAAAATTACTTCATGTTGCTTGATCAAAGAACAATAATTATACTAGAAATAAGAGACTTAAAAGACATGATCAGATGGATAAAAAATGATTTATCTACCTTATCCAGATCATAAACTACTCATGATAATCAAGCCAAACATGAAAAACTACTGTGTAAAATTCACTATTCACTATTCAAAATTTGACTTTTTTACTATTCACGGTCAACCCTTGATGGTATACCCAAAATTCCACAGCACTACTCAAAAATTTTACAACCGCCACAAACTGAACCTCCAAGGAGGCACTCCCCCTTTTTATATTGGTATCTGAGCCATAAATGGAAATTCTGTCCAGCCAAAGTTATTGGCTAAGATTTTGGCTCTGATACCAATATAAAAAGGGGGAGTGCCTCCTTGGAGGTTCAGTTTGTGGCGGTTGTAAAATTTTTGAGTAGTGCTGTGGAATTTTGGGTATACCATCAAGGGTTGACCGTGAATAGTAAAAAAGTCAAATTTTGAATAGTGAATAGTGAATTTTACACAGTAGTTTTTCATGTTTGGCTTGATTATCAGGAGTAGTTTATGAATCATTTTTTATCCATCTGATCATGTCTTTTAAGTCTCTTATTTCTAGTATAATTATTGTTCTTTGATCAAGCAACATGAAGTAATTTTCACTTCCTTGTCTGATCTGTCTATCGTTTAAGGTTAAATTTCTTTCTAATTTTTTGATCATTTTTCTATATGCTTGTAAGCAATATTTTTGATTTGCAATATCCATTGGATTAGTAGAAAATAACAAGGTTAAGTGTTATTTATCAGAGTAGTCTGTTTGGTTAGCAGAGTTTTGTGTGGCGGAAGAGTATTTTTAAATTTAAATTCTTGATAAGATAGATAGTTCATCTTTTATTATTCTTATCATGTTTCTAGTTATCTCTAATTGTTGTTGAATTAATATTTTCTGGGAAATTAAGTAATGGTAATTAGGTCTCTCTTTCCTAATTTGTAAATTTTTTAGTGTTAAATTTATTTTTAGTTCAGAAATCATTTTTCTAAGTTCTTTCAAATCTTTTCTTTGATTTGCTAGATTCATTTGAAAGTGTTATACTCTTGATAGAGTGGATAGTTCATCCTTAATGTTTTTCATCATTGTTTTAAATGTGGATATTTGTCTAATAATACTAGTTCTTCTTAGAATTAGTCTAGGGTAAGTTCTTCCTGTACTATATTCTAATAATAAGTCTGTTCTTTTTAGATCCTGTTCCAAATTAAAGATGTAATTTCTATACTTTTTTAGATCTTGTCTGTCTTTAGCTAGATCCATAAGTTAGATTTTTAATCAGTCTCATATAAGTCATCATCCCAGTTTATTTCATTATCTGAGTAATTTGGGCTAAAATTCCTACAATCAATAGAAACTAGAGTTTTGGAATTTTTCATTCTATAATTTACTCTTGAATTGTATCCATAAAAATGTCCATCAAAGTAATCTAAGTATTTTGAAGTGGAAGTGAGTTGATTTAGTTCTTTAATTAAACACTTCAATTCATGTTCTTCAAAATCTTTTTCTATTGTAGCTGTTATTTCGTCTAGAAAGACTTTTTCTTGGAAATAAGTGAATTTTAGTTTTTTCAGTATGCTTTTAATTATGTCTGGGTATGGAAACGTCTTGAGTAAGTAAGTAATTTTCTTGTCAAAGTCTTGGATATAAATTAAATCTGAGAATTTTTTGTTTGAGTTTAGTTCTGAGTAATCAGTTCCAAAGTAATTTGAGTAATACCTTTGTGTAGTAAAATTTGAGTCTGGGTACACATCTTCACGTTCCATTTTAAAAATTTAAGTCTGTTTTGATGAATTATAGAGAAGTCTTGTGAGTATTTTGTAGTTTTGAAAATTTGTTTTTCTTAAGTTTTTAGATTTACACTTACTCCTTCTTCCTTATTGCTGAATCTAGGTATATGGCTCTTATAACCTAACTCTTATTCATGTATGTTTATGCTTTTAGTTATTAGGTAGTTGATGTTTCAACTTGACCCCTCACCTTGTCGTCTCTAACCTACTACCACAGAGATTTCTGCGTTTAAGACCTATCCTCTAAGAATTCTACCTATTGGTACTCTTTTCCCCTCCTGGTACTTTTTCCCTGGCGGTTTCTTTCTTAGATTCATAATGGTCTCTTTCAGTTCAAACAAGACTTACGTCTTTTGGAATGAAGATAAACATGAATTAATAATAACTATAAGCATAGACATATAAGAATAAGAAGTTAAAGTGTTAAGAAGTCATACCTCTTTCTCTGCAATTTAGGAAGTAGGAGCAAGGAATTTAGTGTGAAACAACTATATAATAAAACATATTTATTAATAAGGGTTTTTGATACATGATGGAGTATTGCGGTGGTTAGCTGTGGATTGCTCTACTTACAAATGAAATGAGATCCTCCTTTTATACATGTAAGGAAGACTCTAGACTATTGGTAATAACTTACAGCTGTCTGCCAGCAAAAAGAAAAAAAAACTTTAAGTCTTAGTCTACTATAGACTTTACGACTTATGCTAAGCTTATCTTTAAGACATTATTGCTTAAAAGATAAGGTTGAAAGAGACAGGCCCTCTTTCAATAGCCGTGAATTTAGGACCAGCTGTCCTTACATTATTATAGTGGGGTCCAGCTGAGATTCCTTGTAAAAAATTCTTTGTATGCCTTGTCTTTTGTGTCGGCAATGTTTCTTTTGTCTTTGTAGGAATTACATAGTCATTTTTTCAAATGAAGAGCTTGAAGAGGTGACTCTGATTCTTCCAGACTGGCTTCTCTTTTTGTAGGCTTCAACTAATTTTGGCCTGGAGTGTTTGATGTCAAATGGAAAAAAGAAAGTCCTTGCAATTTCTGAGTTGCAGTAGATTTTTCCGAATTTGTCTTCTCTTAACAAGTTTTTGTAATCCATCTTAAGTTCTGTCCAGCCAAAGTTATTGGCTAAGATTTTGGCTCTGGAGATTTCCACTTGTGATTGTAAATCTTCAAGTTTGATTAATTTTGGTCCAGTGTTCTGGACTTGGAATTCTTCAAAATTATCATCCAAATTATTAAAATGGATCCAAATCATATGATAACTTGGATAATTATTAATAAAATCTGGATATAAAGAAACTATTTCTAGTTTTGCATTTTGGGGATATTCTGGGAATATCGTCTCCATTGTTTCTGTTAGGAATGGTGGTAAATGAGGTGTGAAATCATACAGTGGAGGTGTGTTGATTACACTCACTAAACCATGTTTGAGTAATTCTCCTAAAGTAACCGTGTAATTGTTAACTTTAAAAGGTTTGAAATCTGGAATTAAGATTCTTGCTTTTCTGATAGCAGAATCTAATTTGCAGTAACAGTTTCCTGTTTGGTTTTCAGGACAGTCTTCATACTGGCTTTGACATGTTTTATAATTGTTATAAACAAATTCCCATTCAGTGGAAATTCCCTTTGGAAAAATTTTGTTGTTGCAAATTTGTGCTAAAATTTCTTGAAGCACTATGAAAGTCTTTATTCCCATTTCTCCTATTAAAGGTTGGGGTTGGGACTGTAAAATAGGTTTACCCAAATTTATAAAATTTGTGGGTTTTTCAGCTTTCGCTTGTGTTAATGAGGTTGTTACAGAATCTTTGAAAGATCTCTGTGGCCTCAAAGAAATTTCTTTTCCCTTTCCTCTAGGGTTTTTGTTTTGAATTTCACTTAAAAATTCTTGGTCACCAAAGGTTTCCAAGTGTTTTAAATATTCCTGGTATTTAAGTACTCTGGGTGAAATAACTATTTCATCTCCACAAGTCTTAATTACGGAATCCATTGCTTCTTTGATATCAAAAAATCCTTTGTATAAAGGTTGTCCATATCGTGGAAACAATTTAAGTTCTTCTAGTAGAAGGGCCATTTCTTCCCAATCTAAGTAAACGCCGGCTTTTGGCCCGGTGTATAATGTATAACAAGCAAATGGTTTTTTGCTTAAATGTCTCCCAGTGCTGAAATAAGTTGCCAAAGCATTTATTACAGCCACTTTTCTGGGGTTTGATGCAGATGTAGTCTGCAAGTTCCAAATGTTGTCCATTAGACATTGTTCTTCTTCCTTGAGTTGGTTTCTCAAGGTTGATTTAAATTGTTCCTTTCCAGGATAAGTTTTGAGCTTAGTGCCCTCAAAGTCGATCAATTTTTCTGCCATTGCAGATGTACAAATTTCTCTTTCTGCTTCAGCAGATGTACAAATTTCTTGAAATTTTCTGAAAAAGACAAACACTTAAATGTTAGTCATGTAATAATTTTCTAGACAATAAATCTGGTAATTTATTATCTTTTCCTTTTATATGTTCCCATTTTATTTTAAACCCTCTGTTTAAAACAAATTCTCTAAATTTAAGCCACCTGTTTGAGGTTAACTTTTTTTCATTTCTAGTGTCAGAAAATTTCACAATTGATTCACAATCTGTTCTGATAGTGATTTGTTTTTTGGATAAAATAAACAAAGCAAATTTTTCTAGTATGTAAATAATTGCTAAAATTTCATAATCTAAGGATGTCAAATATCCTTTTTCTTTGAATGTTCCAGAAGTATATCTGCAAATTTTTATCATTTCTTCTCCAGATGTTATTTTGTGATGCTTATTTTCATAGTCTCTAATTACTAGTGATGTCCACTGTTCCATGTATGTGTCTATTAGTTGAGGATGTATGTTAGATATGTTTAACATAATATGTTCATATCCATGTAGGTTAATTTCATTAGGGTTTCTTCTTCCTAATGTTCTTAAATTAGGGTTATTGTTGTTATACAAAACCACTGGTAATCTTGGGGGGTGTCCTATAGGATAACTCATTTGTACTGGGTCAGTCCTAGGAAATCTTGATGATGCAGAATTACTAGATTCTCCATTTACAAAATTATTTTCCGTGTATGTATTTGCAAAATTATTTTCTGTGTAAACACTTTGTGAATTAATTTCTGAGATCTTATCCTCTTCAAAGGGTTCATTTATCTGTGAGATAGTGTCTTCTTCAAAAAGATCTTTTACACTTTGTATATCTTTCATATATTTGTTCATTATGAAATTTTTATCTGGGTTAAATTTTTCAATCTCCAGATTATATTTGTGCATTAGAATTTCATCATTTTTAATTTTCTCTAATTCAGAGATAGTTAGCACATTATTTCTAATTTTTTCTAATTCTGAGAGGGTTAATATTTGCTCATTCATCATTAACCTGTGTATAGGATTCTTCATACCCTTTGAATCTTAAAGATAAGGCTCCTTTAGTTGCATATGTTACAACTTCTGTAGGTTTTAGTGTCTCAGTTTCTTCCTCAACACTTTCCTTAATTTTCCATTCTTCTCCTGCCAGGAGTGAAGATGGTATTGGTTCTGGTCCTAGGAAATTAATTCCTTTGGATGTTATGGTTTTTATCATTTCATTAATTTTTATTTTGAATTTTGGTGACATTTGGGTAGATAATTTTCCTAAGAAAATTATATCTACAACAATGTTTGATCCTTTAAAATTTTTAAATCCTTTACTTTGAACCTGTATTTTTATTTGTTTTAAGTCTTTTAATGCTATGGTAAAATTTGGACATAAATAATGAATTCCACAATTATTATTCATATCAACTTCAATTATTCCCATGATTTTTCTGGATAATTGAGAGTGTCTAGTATCCAGTATGGCTACCAATACTTTGGCACCATTTTGTTTCATTACTAAGCCTCTTACAGCTGTAGTAATTAATCCCAAATGGACGTAATTCATATTTTTATCTGTTAGTTGAGTTATGCTCTCCATAGTTAATAATCCAAACTCTTCAACTTTTTCATCCGGTAAATCTAATATTTCGGATCTGTGTGTCCGGATTAGACTGGAGTTATTTTCAAATATTCCATATTTGTATAATTGTGTTGGTTTTAGAAGATTTATTTGGTCATTTGTCATTACTTCTAAATCTTTGTCAGTGTTCACAATTTGTTCTAATGTTGAAGAATTTTTATTTTCTTTTTTGCTAAAAATTCTATCTAGATAAGAGGTATTTTGTGCCTGATTTAAGGCTGTCGTTCTGGATGTGCTGGATTCACTATCCATTAACGTTCTAGACCTACCAGAAAAGCTTGATCTTCCGGGAAGGAGATTCATATTTTCAGATGTTTCTTAACTTCTTCACTATTATATGTTAAGAAATTCTTTGTTTTGTTAGTACTGATTTTCCTTTCAGTTTTAATTTGTGAAAACTGTTCTGTTAAAAAATCTATAGATACTTTTAATTCATCAGTTCCTGTAACTGAAGATTTTGGTTTTGGAGAGTCTTTTAAGAGATTTAACACTTGCTTATTACAAGTCATATTCTCTCTAATTAGTTTTTCTAGAATATCTATTTTCTTTTCTAGATGTTCTAAACAGGTTTTAAGGTAATTTAGATTATTTTCCATTTATGGCTCAGATCTCACGCAAAGTCGATCAATTTTTCTGCCATTGCAGATGTACAAATTTCTCTTTCTGCTTCAGCAGATGTACAAATTTCTTGAAATTTTCTGAAAAAGACAAACACTTAAATGTTAGTCATGTAATAATTTTCTAGACAATAAATCTGGTAATTTATTATCTTTTCCTTTTATATGTTCCCATTTTATTTTAAACCCTCTGTTTAAAACAAGAAGACACTATCTCACAGATAAATGAACCCTTTGAAGAGGATAAGATCTCAGAAATTAATTCACAAAGTGTTTACACAGAAAATAATTTTGCAAATACATACACGGAAAATAATTTTGTAAATGGAGAATCTAATTTAAATTTAATCTCATTTATTTAATATTTATTGTGTCATAGAAAATTAAATTTGATTTCTTATTAGTTATTCTAAAATTTTAATTTTAAAAACCCTACTTTAATGATAATGTGTTATAGGAAGTAATATTTTTGATCTTTTGTTAAAATATTAAATTTTATTTAGAGTTTTAAATTTATAAATACTTATATGTTTAATTGTTTATTTTGAATTAAAATAAATTATATCATATTTAATTTATTTTTAGATAATTTTTTAAATTTTATATTTTAGTAAAAATATAATTTAATAAATATTAAAAGTATTTTAGTTTTATTATTCTTTTCTCTTAAGCTATTTTATTATATTTAAAATATTTATTTGATCTTTTAAAGTGAATTTGAGAAATAAATGTTAAGAATTTTTATTTGAGCTATCTTTGAAAATGGGCTTGAGGATTGGACCCACGTGAACACATTGATATTAGGGAGAAACCTTACTTCCTCTTAAACCCTACCGCCGCCGCTACCCATTCCTTCATCACTTTCCGACCACCACGACTCCAACCGCAAAATGAGAAACATTTTTGTACTTCTGATCATCTTATCTTCCCGATAAACAGATTAGATTATTGTTTCAGTCCATCTCCTCGGACAACCCTCTCTCTCGTTTCCGGCGCCACTTTTTCGTTATGGAGGTGAGTTTTCTGGCCATTACATGTTTAGGTCGTCTTCTCCTTTATTTTCTTTCTCTGTGTCGAGCTCATCCATTTTCTTTTTAATCAGTGTTGAAATGGAGTTATTTGAAACAGAACCGCCGTGTCGGTTTTACTCAGGCCATCGCGAGCTTAATCTCCTCCAAGGGTGAGTATTCTTTTTCCCTAATAAATCAGTTTTACTCATAATCTAAAAATCCCCTAATTCTGTTGAAAACCCTAAATTAGGGTGAAGTAGTACCATTGTTGAATTGGTGCTTGCAATGCCATTGGTGTAGTCACTGAGAAAAAATTTCGTGTGGTTGTTGTGGTACGGAAAAATCACAATGGCTTGGGAAGGTCCTGAGGATATCTTGACAGTGAGAACTCTCTCTCTATCTCTATGTATTTCTTTCTTTTTGTTTTTGATTTGTCTAATTTTTACTGTCTATTTGTTGTGAACTTTACATTAATTGTTGTTTCACAGAAACTTCTTATATTGTTAAGAGATGGTAGAAAGCTCACGGGGACATTTCGCTCTTTTGATCAATTTGGTAACAACTTCTCAAATTCTGTAATGGTTTGACATGCTTTTGGTTTAGTTTCTAATAGTTTTGTCAATAACAGGTAGCTAATGTTGTTCTTGAGGGTGCCTGTGAGAGGGTTATTGTTGGTGATCTATATTGTGACATCTCTATGCGTCTTTATGTAATATGTGGAGAATGTTGTTCGAATTGGTGAGATGGTATGATATCTCGTAGTATTAGGATGAGTTCGTATACCTGTTAATGTTAGGCCAAATGTGGCTGTGCCACCATCAATGGATCCTTCAAAAGTTAATTCTCCCGCTAGAAGTGTTCTGAATCTACAAGGTACGGTGCATCTAATCCCCCTCCTCCCTCTTATCCTAAACACGAGCCTGGAGCCTGGAATCTACAAGGTATTTGAAAGTCCCTAGCTGTGAGACATCTTTTATGTTTTAATAAAATATTTCATAATCCTTCCAAATTTTTCATCTTGTTTAGATGTAGCACTTGTTACGTCATTAAGGGATGGAATGAATCTTGTGAGCTATGAATTTGTTGCATGTCAAGCTTCCAAGAAGGGAGATCTCATTTTAAGTGAGGTAATTCAATTCTTTTATGTCTCTTTTTATTAATTGCGTCAATTGGATCTTCTGTTTTAATTGCTCTTCGTATATGAGAAATCAGTACTTCGCAATTTACAAAGATTGCCATAATTATTTATATGTTATCAGTTTGCAGGTGCAGCACAATCTCTTGGTGCTGGTGCTTTTCAAACAATGGCAAAATCTAGTCAGAGGAACATTGACTAGTGGAATGATTAAGTACTGTCTTTTTAATCTAATGGACATATATGAGTTGCTTGCTGGATTTTTGTTTTTGAGTTTTCTTTTTTATTTTATTTCTTTTCTAGAGAACTTCTTATATCATTCCGGAAAGCAACTGGTAGAAAATCCCAGCGCATCATATTTTACCGGTAGTGTTATGTTTAGTGTTAAGTTCATCTGTGTTTGATGTTAAGATAACTTTCTAACTCAAAGTTACTTGCAGAGATGGAGTTAGCGAAGGGCAATTTTACCAAGTCCTGCTATTTGAGCTTGATGCAATCCGGAAGGTAATCTTTTTGCATGGCTGTTTCAGAAAGTTCAATGAATAATTTATTCTTATTGTGCTGACTTTTTTCAGAAATTTTACTCTAGTTTATTGATTGATACAAATATTAGTTTATATGATTGATAAATTGGGAATGTTTCTTTTGGTAGTGGATTTGTCAATGATGATGTGATAACTGAAATCCATGTGCTTGCTGAGATATTTTCATGGATATAATTGAATTGAAGCCTTTTATTTTGATGCACTCTAAATGCTTGATGAAATGTCTCCGTGTGTTTTTAATATGTTTTATGGAATTCCTTTATCGCACTCTAAATGTTTGATAAAATGTCTCTGCTGATAAAATGTCCAATGTTTAGCACAATTAAGCATAATATTCACAAATTTCACAATATTTTCAAGATGTTTCCATGTGCTCTCTTATTTACACACATACTAGTACTCTAACAATCTCAACTAACTATATTATATAACATCTTTTAACTACTCTAATTTAATTTCCACAAAAAACCTTGTGGTTGTCTTGAACCCTACAATTCCGGATTGCATAAAGTTTGTTGAGTAAGTTATCGTAATCTGTTTGTTGTTTGTGAAATTTTATAAGTGAGTGTTTCGGTGCTTGTATTGAGTATTAAATCTTCTTTAAAACTGCTAATAAATATTGGTTTCTGTTAATTTTCTAATCAGTCAGTCAGTACTGTGTTGCATGAGAAAAGTGAGGCAGGAATTCTTCTAGACGTAGATGTTAATTTGTTACAAATTTGAATATAAGTGCTCTGTGACTATAAACTAAGTTATTGAGTATTAAATTAATTAATTTTGCATGATTTCATCATGTCTTCAGCAGATAATGGAGAAAGATGTAGATGAAGTTAAGAAAACTGCACATTTCTAAAAGATCAAGGTTGAAGAGCTGGACAAAGGTAATATCTCTACTAAAAATATTCAAGTGTTTTGTTCAGTACTTAGATTCTTTGTTATTTAGTCCCTCACCTCGTCCTTTACTCTGTTGTGTGTAGTAGAATTTGGCTAATAGGCAAAAGCTTTGTTGTGGAAAAGAATCAGTTGTTGACCTATCAATAATAATTTGAAGCCCATAAAAAAAGGAAGGTTTCATCCCAAATAGTTTTTGTTTGCCAACAAAAAACTTTAACTTAGCGTCGACTTGACCTGTCGCTAAATAAATTAACAATATTGGATAGTGTTGCCATAAATCGACGCTATATAAATAAATACAACACACTAGTGTCACTCAAGACAAGTTTGCAGGTTGTTGAATCCATCTGTCATGCAATCAAGGCAAGTACCTTCTGTGGCAGTTTCAACACACTGTGCAATGGCATAAATTGAACTATTACTACCAGGATTCACCACTGTCTTGCATAATTTCTCTGTTGTTCTGATTTTGGGTTACTTGTGAGGACCATCTATGATTCAAAATTAATTATGTGTACTTGCTGCAGACTTGGCCCTTCATGTGCCAGAATCTACTTTCTATTATAATAAAATTAGTTTTTTTTTTGTTCCCTTCCAATTTTACTTAAGTTTATCTTGATCTATTATTGTAGACATATACAAATATAATCGCTAACTAGTTAGAAAATAAAAATATATATTAACTTGATTTGTTCTTAATGCTGTTCAGGTTTCAAATTGAAGACATGAATGCGTTCAAAGCATACAAGGCATGTGTCCCAATTGCTTATTCACAATTCCATTTAAAATAACCACTGAATTGTGGCAGTAGCATCAAACGGCTGCCGATAATTCTCAAGTATACTAACTTTATTTTTATAATATGATTATTTTAAATCAATACTATATGAGTGAGTGAGTGAATAGATAGTGAAGTTCAGTGGTAATGGATGATTCCAGTGACCTGTTTCCCATCGGAATGTGTATTCTTGCAGTTGACCATGATCCCACTTGCCTTCAAGTTTTGGTAACTTTGAGAAGTTGAATAAGTCTGTTCAATTTCCTGAAGTCCTGAATATGGCTCCATATATCAGTGGATTAAAAGACAAATCTCCTTTATACAGTCTTTATGCAGTGGTTGTCCATTTGGATAGCATGAATGCTGCATATTCAGGATTATGTTTGTTATGTGAAGAACATTCGAAGAGAATGGTTCAGGACTGATGACAGCAGGGTGAGAACTTTTTCTAATGCTTTATGTTGCAGCTGTGTCAAATACGAGCCACCTGTGAATGGTACTAGTCGTCATCAGCATTTGCTATTTGGTGTAAACCTTCCTGAGAAGGTAACATCTTTGTTGCTTAATTGCTGAATAAATTTCTGATCAAGATAAATGATTTGCTGATACAACAAAATATGTCTTGCAGACAATCTTTGAAAATGACATAATGGAAACGGTTCTGTGGCACGAACTTCAACAATATCCTAATCGTTTTGAAAGGTGCAGTTTATCAATTCTCTCTTTTTTCTTTTACTTTCTGCTTAGAGGGTAATGTAACTTTTGTAGTTTCTCTCAGCATGTAGAAGGCCAAAAATTGACTATTAGCAGTTGGTTGTCTGGTGCAGGCCGTGGTCTCATAATCAAGACAGTTGAAGAAATTCAAATACAGAGGCCTGTTCTTCAAAGTTTCCACCTATTGCAACTTGTTTTGTTGGAAGAAAATTTTCACAAAATGCACCTCCTGAATTCATCCACAAAGGTGGAGGTGTTGGATGGGGTTCAGGTAGAGGAAAACCAGATAGGATTAATCATGAAACTCTTAATGATCAAATGTCATCGTTTTCTCCTTTTCACAAACAACAATCTAATGATCATGGAGGATCTAACTATCATCATCAATGTTCGAATATTGATATGCCTTATGGTCGAGAACGAGGTAAGACACATCAGAATTTCAGTAATGTGTATTCATGGAGGCATGTTTCTTCTAATTTTAATAGCTTGTTATGGCCTCATTCGAGTGAATCAAAGGATAAAAGTCGTTATGTTTGTTATGTGAAGAACATTCGAGGAGAATGGTTCAGGACTGATGACAACAGGTGAGAACTTTTTCTAACAAATCTCTTTTCGAAAACACTGACTAATGACAATATTGAAAATACATGTTTCGACTATGAGATGAATTATGTATGAAAATTGAGGATGTATGAGAGCAGGGCCTGGTGACAGGGTTGCTGTTGATGAACCAATTGCTCAAATTTCTTTTTTCCTAAGGAATAATTAACATTTCTTTCCTACTCCTGTATTAGGTGACAATTGACGTTTCAAGTCCCAAGTCAGGTGTTATTCTGAAGGTATTGTTTACTAAGTCTAGAACATTTTTACTCCCACCCTTGATGTCAAAAATTATTACTTTCTTTCTTTCTTATTTTAATTAAATTTGTTCATGTGTGATCCATTTAATGATTTGCAGCATCTAGCCAATGAAGGTGACACTGATAAGATAGCAATCATATCAAAGTCTGCTGCTGTTACTCACGTTGCGCCGTCTGAGTCAGCACCTGTAAAACCTGCTCCCTAGCCAACTCTAAAAGCCAGTGAACCCGAGGAGAAGAAAGCTCCTAAAGTTGAAACTACTACGAAAGAGAAGCCTAAAGCACCTGCTCCTAAAGCTCTCCATCTGAGCCACAATTTCCTCCTAAAGAAAGAGAAAGACGAGTGAGTCATTTTTATTTTGTGATTGTTATATCTACTGGTTGAGTTTTGCTTAGCAACTTTTTTATTATAATATCTTTCTTCACCATCAAATATTCCTATGACAAGGATTCGGAAATGGGTTGCTACACGGTTGAAGGATTCCATTATCAACTCAACCAAGTCTTTCGAGTAACTCTCAAGAGGTAGATGATTTGAGAAGTTAAGTCCATACTCTCAATGCATCATTGCAAAGACAAGAACAAGAGAAGTTGGATTCATTTAGGATTTGCTGCATCTTCTTGTTGAAGGAGTTGTCGATGAGGCTCAAATAAATGACACACTAGAACTAACTCCTACCTTTCTTCTCTTAAGCTCCTTCATGATATTCTTCGAAGACATATATGAGTTGCAAATTGAAAATAGAGGTTAGTAGGAGACATAGGTAATAACAAAAGCATAAGAGATAAAACATACCAAATGTATTATTTGCTCCAATAAGATCATTAACTGAGACCAAGGTATGGTATCAATGTAATGATTCTTCATCTTGGTCTCACCGGTTTTTGTTTACAAAGGTCACTTTGTGAAATGTGGGAAAAAGTCCCTAATGTGAGTCATATAAATCATGCTCATAAAGTTTCCTACCCTTCCATGAATTTCCCTTTTGATATCTCTTGAAATCATCAAGAAACTAAGCCAACAAAAACGAGATTGAAAAAAGTACAAAACTCCCTCCATAGTCTCCAAGGCAATGTGACAAAAATCTCATTATGGGTTGTTTGAGTTAATGGGAAAATGTCGACATTAATAGATAGCTATACCTAGTTGCTACAATTTAGGTGTATTTACTTGTATTATAATATTTCTTAATAGTAGTAGTTAGTTTCCTATCTAATAGGAACTAATAGTGGTTATACATCTCTAGTTTCAAGGAAGAGCTCCCTTAATATTTGGAGCTTTGGTTTCACTCTTGTATCGATAAATAACCATCACTTTGGCAATTACAATCAATGAACAATCATCCCTTTTATGGTATCAGAACAAATTAGCTTAAAAGCTTTTTTTCTCGATGCATCATTCATGGCACCACAAGCTTCTGATGTCGAAACTTCCTAAGGGTCACCCATTATGTCATCTTCGGCTAACAAGTTAATTGTTTTGAATGCTGGTTCTCAACTCTGCATCAAGCTTGACGGAGACAATTATCCCACTTGGAGAATTGAGTTCATGGCTCTCTTAACAGGCTATGATCTCATGGACTATATTGATGGAAGTAAACCATGTCCATCAAAATAATTGGCGAACAATACTGCGACTGTTAATCTGGTCTTTACACATTGGGTTTGACAAGATCAACTCATTCTACATATCATAATTTCCCCTGTGGCTGCAATAGTGGCCACACACTTAAGCACTGTCAAAACTTCCAATTAAGCATGGGAGATTCTGAAAACCATGTATGCTGGTGGCTGTTACACTGGATTTTTTGACTTGGCTATAAATGGCAAACACTCATGAGGATAGTCGTAAATACGCCACGTGGAAGGTCAAAATGGAGTAAGTCCACATGGTCAATATAACTCAAGGTCGGAGATCACATAAGGTGGTACTAGTCGAAGGTGGCAAGGTCGAAGGATGTGGTGAGGACCTTAGGGACTTAGTGAAATTGAATACTATGCTATGTTGGCTAAGGTCGGGGTTCATCACTACAATGGAAGCAATGTCGACTCAGTCACCACATCTGGAGTTCATCACTATAATGGAAAAAATGTTGACTTGGATGCTACCTGTTGAGTTCATCACTACAATGGACAATACGATGGAGCATGCTATCTTAACATGGTCGACGTCGAAGGCCTCAGCGAGGATAGTCAGTTCTTGGAGCCTAGAAGAACAGTTGGGAAATTCAAATAATATCACGAGGCGGGAACTGCGTTAGCATTGACAATTATTTAGAAGAACGTGGGAGCACGTCGAGGGAAACCGCTACATGGATTTGGGACGTGTCACCATGGGAGTAGCCTACCATTCTTAGACAATTGTCATAGAGTAGTATATAAGGACACTTAGGTTCATTTTATAAGGGGTTCGCAAATTGTACACATTTCTGTAAACTCAAAGTACCTGCATTTTGAGAAACGAGTGAAGAAAGATGTACATACGCGCTCTACCCTTTTATACATTTCCAGCAATTTTACTTTAAATTTCTTTTTATGCATTAAAGTCTTTTCGATTTCCTCTACTTTCTTACCAATTTACATTACTCGCACTTTAATTTCAATCTTTTTCTTTTTCTACATTCTATCTTTTGATTTCAAAGTCTTTTCTTTACTTTACTTGCATTTTAACTTTAGTCGCCTCGTTCTTTTAACATCTTTCTTATGTACAAGTAATCACAACGAATATTTTTTCAAAAAGTTACTTTGACTTCGACAACGTTATGATTTTCACAAGTAATAAACACACAAATATGTTTGAGAGATTTTCGAGTTTGATCCCTTAGGTATTAATATAAACTTGTAATTGTTTACTAAATTTCACAGTAAACAATAGCTCTCGCGTGTGTATAATGGCACTCAAACAAAAAATTTCCAATTTCACAAAAGAAAATCAATCTATGGCTAAATACCTTCAAGGAATTAAAGCCATCTCAGATGAATTATCAATCATAGATCACCCCTTTGATGAAACTGATCTTGTGATTCACACGCTTAATGGCTTGACCAATGAGTATTGTGAAATTTCCGATGCACTTAGAAGTAGAGAATCTCCAATTAGTTTTTGCTGAATTACATGAGAAGCTTATGGTCTTTGAAACCATTCATCATCGTGCAAATCAAGCGGCTACTAATATTGTTTATGTAATGCCCCGATTTATTTTGATTATTTTCCGTAATTTAAATTATGTGTTGTTATGCTTGTGTTGTGTTATTTATGCTTTTTGAGATGTTTGAGATGCCCTTGGTGTGGGGTAGTGGCTTTAAGAATAGAAATTAAGGGTTGGGGGTGTGTGAGTAATTGTGTAGAGATATGTGGTGTGGAGAGTAAAACTAATTAGTAATATTAGTTAGAAATTATTTATTTAAATAATATAAGGTAGATATTATTTAAATTAAATAATAATAATAATAATAATAATTGTTATTATGTAATTATATGAGAATTAGTAATAATAATAATATAATATAATAATAGAAAAAGGGAAGTGGAGAAGGGGAAGTTGTCAGATACGTAAAACAAGAGAAAGTGAGAAGAAAGACTATGACAAAAGGGAAGAGAAGAATCCATTGTTGAGGTAGAAGAAGATTTGCAAGAACTCTAAGGTAATGGTGATGTTCTAATTATCTAAGGGTTAACATGAAGATGGTGGGTAGATTATATATGTGCTTAGGTTGTATTTTTCTTCTCTCAATACCATGATTATTGTTGCAAACTTGTAATTGTTGGATTGATTGAACTGTTTGATGAACTATGTGTGGTACGTTGATGTTGTGACTGATGTTGGAATGGTTAATTGTTGTAATTGTTGTTGTTGGAATCACGCAATTGATTGAATTGTATGATGTTGTTGTTGTGTGGTTGATGTGGTTGCGAGTCAGAGTCGGAACTCAAAGTTAAACGCAATTTTTGTGAAAAGAGTCAAAATTTTGATGTTTAGAAAAATGAGTTTTGGGGTAAAAATATGTGTTAATCGAATGATATGAAAATGGGGTTTTGGATTAGCTTAAAAGTGATATATGGTTTTGAAAAGCAGTAGAAAAATGATTATGTTGCAGGTGTAATCGGTTACCTGGATTGTGGTAACCAGTTACATTGTGTTAAAAATGTGTTTTTGGGCAAAATTGTGAGGGTGTAACCGGTTACCTAGTTTATGGTAACCGATTACACTGAGAGTTAGAAGCAAGGGATATCAGGTTACAAGGGGTGTAACCGGTTACCTCATTTGTGTTGGAGTAAGCCCTAATAGCCAATAAGTATTGGCTTAATATGCTTTTGTATCATGACCTTGATAGATATTGTTTGTTAACATATATACTTAATAGGCATTGTATTTATTGTGTTATTCGTATATGACATAATAAAGTCCTTAGAATAATTAGTCTATTAATGACCTGTCAAGTGTGACTTAATCGTGAGACCTCATTAAACATAAGGACGTTGTTCTTAAAGTATCCGTAGTTAAGCTTTACTGTAAAATAGGACAACATTAATGCATAAAGACTATTATGTGAGTAGATTGATGACTGTATCTCACAAGTCATGGATATAAGATATCAAGTCTTCATGTAGGTATAAATATTATGAGTAATATTTATACTGGATTGACCCACCATGAGAATACTACATAGTTTGTCATGTAAGTGTCATAAGTTATTCTCATAGTGATAATGATGTATATCACCCTTCGACCTGAAACCACTATTAACCCTAGATGTGTAGTTGAGTACTTTATTGTCAATCAAACGTTGTCCGTAACAGGATGACCATAAAGATGGTTTATGAGTACTTTACAAATCATGTTGAAGGACATGAGTGACCTAGATGAGATTTGTCCCTCCTACATATACAGGAGTAATATCTATTGGCCTCTTGATAGAGTATGACTGTAAAATGCATGGTCGTGCTCAAATAAGTCGATATGAGATATTGAGCTTATTTGTTGTTTTCAAGTATACTCAGGGATCAAGGAATAAAATATTGGACTATACAAGGGTGACACATTCTATGCCTTGTGTTCAATATAGATATAAGGGCAAAAGGGTAATTGTGTATATATATATATATATATATATATATATATATATATATATATATATATATATATATATATATATATATAATCATTATTACATAAAGGTTATGTTAGATCACACGACATTCTCGTCACTTGGGTAGCAGTGATGTGTTGATAGATACCGCTCACAGTTTATAATATTAAATAAGTAGTTTAATATTATTGCCAATGTTACGAGAACCAATAGGGTCGCATTCATAGAGTAGTGATAGTGGAATTGACGATTAAATTAAATAAGATTTAATTTAATTATGTGTTAATAGTATTTAAATTGTTTAATACATTAAGACATATATAATTTATTTGATTAAATTTGATTTAATTAAATAAATGAGAATTGACACTTGTTAAATTAAATATGATTTAATTTAATTAAAAGAGTTTAATTAAATATAAGTAATATCTATTTAATTAAAATAGTTTTAATTAAATAAGGTTTGGCTTATTTTGAAAAAGCTCAAAATAAGAGCATTAAGGTTTTAGTATCCCTCTATTTATAGAGGAGCTATTTTTCCTATCAATCATAATTGTCAATTTTCTCACCACAAGAGACGGCTAGTACCGCGTTCCATTTTGTACTTGCGTGGATTTCGTAAAGACTATGGTATTTTTCATGTTTATGATCAAAGTTAAAGCACACGAGATAATTCGGATTTCTTATTTTGTGTTTGATTTGTGATTGATGGTTTAATCTAGATCCGTTCATCGGAATTATTCCGTTAAGAGGATTAATTTTTGAAAACCCCCTCTTAAATCCCAATAGTAGTATCAGAGCTTCGATTCAGATTAAATTATTAAATTCAAATATGTGAACATTTGATTAAATGTGTTTAGTCTCTAAAATTGAATTCGATTCAATTTAATTGGCTAGTTTACCTGTTTTAAATGTGATACGACTATTTATGCTTTTGAATCAGCGTCGGTAATATGGTGTCGTAGATATATTCTTGGGATTTGATTTCACATGTTTCCGTAATTAATTTGAATTAGTCGTAAATATGCTATGTTACGGTTCTCGCAACCTTAATGTATAGTGGTGATATGATTTTCTGAATCGCATGTCTAATTGTTTGCTTTCACGTGCCTGAAATTATATTGTCAAGTTTATTATTACTAATAATTAATTGTAATAATAAATGCTCTTGTGTGAGTTTCTGATTGATACTTGATAATACATCATGTTTGAGAAGATAATATTAACATTACCAAAATGCAGAATTGGCTTCTTATTCTTATTTGTTTTAACATGAATGCTAGATTCATATATTTTATGGCGAGTTTGTGTTTTTGGTTTTACCTGCTATTAGGGGTGTTCAAAAATATGGTTAACTGAATTGTATATTAGAATTGAACTGCATTGCACTATAAAAAAATTGAACCATTTAAAAGGTTAATAAACTGAATTATTTTATTAAAACGATTCAAATTCAGTTTAAAACCATTTCAGAACCAATTTTCTTTTATGAACACTGGTTCAATTATATAAATTAATTAGTTTTTAATAAAAGTAATAAAAAATTTACTGAAAATAAAAAAAAATCTGAAAATTAAAAAAGAAATTCGAAAATTAGAAACAATCTAGAAAATATATTTTTTATTTCTTGAAAATAATTTTTTTCCTGGAAAAATAACTAATATCGATTTTGTCCGAAAAATCAATTTTTTTCGAAAATACGAAACATCGATTTTTCATCTATATGAAAAAGTCGAGTTTTTTCAGAAATATGAAAAAGTCGAGTTTTTTAAGAAATATGAAAAGGTAGAGTTTTTTCGGAAATATGAAAAAGTCGAGTTTTTTCAGAAATATGAAAAAGTCGAGTTTATCAGAAATATGAAAAAGTCGAGTTTTCGGAAATATGAAAAAGTCGAGTTTTTTCGGAAATATGAAAAAATTGAGTTTTTTCGGAAATATGAAAAAGTCAAGTTTTAATAAATATGAAAAAAACGAGTTTTTTCGGAAATATGAAAAAGTAGAGTTTTTTTCGGAAATATGAAAAATCGAGTTTTTTCGGAAATATGAAAAAGTCGAGTTTTTTTTCAGAAATATGAAAAAATCGAGTTTTTTCAGAAATATGAAAAAAGTCGAGTTTTTTTTCAGAAAATGAAAAAGTCGAGTTTTTTCGGAAATATGAAAAAGTTGAGTTTTTTCGAAAATATGAAAAAGTCGAGTTTATCAGAAATATGAAAAAGTCGAGTTTTTTTCGGAAATATGAAAAAAAATGAGTTTTTTCGGAAATATGAAAAAGTAGAGTTTTTTCAGAAAATGAAAAAGTCGAGTTTTTCGGAAATATGAAAAAGTCGAGTTTTTTCATAAATATGAAAAAGTCGAGTTTTTTTTCAGAAATATGAAAAAATGTAGTTTTTTAGGAAATATGAAAAAAGTCGAGTTTTTTTCTTCAGAAAATGAAAAAGTCGAGTTTTTTCGGAAATATGAAAAAGTTGAGTTTTTTCGAAAATATGAAAAAGTCGAGTTTATCAGAAAAATGAAAAAGTCGAGTTTTTTCGAAAATACGAAAAAAACGAGTTTTTTCGAAAATATGAAAAAGTCGAGTTTTTTCAGAAAATGAAAAAGTCGAGTTTTTTCGAAAATATGAAAAAGTCGAGGTTTTTCGGAAATATGAAAAAGTCGAGTTTTTCCTAAATATGAAAAAATAGATTTTTTTCAGAAAATGAAAAAATCAAGTTTTTTCAAAAACACAAAATTGACAAAAATATATAAACACAAAACTGACACTATCATATCAATATCCATTATGGAAAAAATCGAAACACAAAACTCACAATACTCATATCAATATCCATTATGGAAAAAAAAATAACTCACACTATCAGCAGATAAATCTTTAACATATCCAAAAGGAAAAACTAGGGAAAAAACATAGTTTCATCATTCTTCATCAATGAAAATCAGAAAACAAAAGTTTAAATCCTCCATTAACAGGACCCCTAAATCAAGAAGTGTCAACCAATTGCGGCATACACATTTAAACTATGAAGAGAATCAAACTGAAAATGATGCAAGCAGCAAGAATCACTTATCAAATCACAAACAGCGAGACATACAAACACCGTCACGAAATCGAATCGAAAAAATAAACACAACAATATAATACAAAAATAATTCACGTCGTTACCACGACGTCGAATGCAACAGCTGTGAATGGTTTGTCGGTGAGTAGAGAAGCTGAGTTAAATTGTGCGTGAGAAATCGTATCTGTTTGTGCAAACATGAGCTACCCTTATTCTTTCCTTTGGAACAACAAGGTGAAGACGTGGTGGTTAGTTTGGTAGTGCTTTTCAAAATAAAACACATTACATAAAAGTATCAATGCAGGAGAAGATAGTTTAACAAATTCACATTTGAACAACTATGAACTACACTTGGAAAAAAAATTAACTAAAGAGATCAAACTCGACTACCGCAGAATAAAAGATCAAATTGCAGACATATTCACGAAGGCGTTGCCAAGACCAAGATTTGAAGAGCTACGAGCTATGCTTGGAGTCACAGAAATTTGCATCAAGGAGGCGTGTTGAAATTGCTACAAATTTCTAGAATATTCTTAAATATAATATGTATGAAAATGGTAGAAGATCCTAAAACTATAATGTTTATGAATATGGTAGAACAATCTAGAACTATAAGTATATGAAAATGATAGAACCTAGAACTATCATGATGCTCATCTATCATGAAAACTCTAGAAAGAACTAATGTAATGTAGAAATATTCACCATCATTAAGAGGTTTGTGACTTGAGCATATAAATAGGCAATTGATATCTTGTAATTGATCATCTAAGAAATCAATTACGTAGCCTTCTTTAAAAAAAAAACTATTAGTATTTTAGGGAATAATGATAGTTTAGAATGTAGTTGGATAGTGTAAAAAGTTCTCATAGATAGTTGAAAGATAGTAGCAAATAGTGTGTGAGATAGTATTGGAGCATTTAGTAACACGGAACAAGAGGCAACACATAAGTAATCAACTTATTGTAGGAGGAGAATAATACTCCCTCCGATCATTTTTATAAGGAACACTTTACTTTTTTAGATTCATTAACTAATTAATGTATCTGGTCTGCATTATAGACCAGATACATTAATTATTTAATGAATCTAAAAAAATGAAATTTCCTTATAAAAAGGACCGGAGGTAGTAGTATAATGAAGCCTCCAATGTTATTGACATTGGACCTTAAAGGTTTGAATACAATTACACATATGCTTGTCTATTTATAGGTGCTTGAGGATGTTTCTAGAATAGAACTATCTAGAATTTTGTTTGTCTTTTCTATATTACATTGACATAGAACTTTCTAGACTATAAGTTAATCTAAGAGTAATAGGAACAATCTAGAAATATGTAGAAACTTTAGACTATTTTAGTTTTCTCTAAACTTTGTCATTTATTTTTACTAGGATGTTCTAGAAATGTGCATCAATTTCAACACTCCTTCTTGATGCATATTTCAGAAACTCCAAGTGTAGTTCATAGTTGTTCAAATGTGAATTTATGAAACTATCTTCTCCTGCATTGATACTTTTATGTAATGTATTTTATTTTGAAAAACATTATCTCAACCATGATTCAATTTTTCACACTACTTGTCACAATGATTATTATTAAACTCTTTCTCAACATTGTTAAAGTCTTTTGACAATAATCATTCTCGCTCCTTAGTTGCGCTTGTGATCTTCCTTGTTTGTATTCTTAAAGACTTCTAACAAGGATCAATTTGTCGTCTAGTTGCATGTGAATCTCCTTGTCGATCTTATTGAATATTTCTGACAAGGATCACTCTTGATTCTTAGTTGTTTATGAGTCTCCTTGTCATTCTTGTAGAAGAATTTTGACAAGGACTCATTCTTGCTCTAGTAGTTGCATTTGTCTTCCTAGGCTTGTACTAAAGTTGAGCCTCAGAGGCCACATGTCTCAAATTTTTTTATCACCTGCACTTTTGCTCGATTAGAACTCGAGCCTTATTTTTCATAGTTTACGATATTAGTTGGACTTAAAATTAAGAGGGTCGTACTGTTAGGCTACCTGAACTCCTCTCTCTCATTTTTAATTTTGGGTTTGAACTCAAACAGAGTCAGACCGTGTGGCTACCTGTACTCCTTTGTGTTTGATAAAAAGAAATAGTTTGCTACGCCCGGTGAATGACCGAACGTAGCTCTGATACCATTGTTAGTATTTTAGGGAATAATGATAGTTTAGAATGTAGTTGGATAATGTAAAAAGCTCTGGTACATAGTTGAAAGATAATAGCAAATAGTGTGTGAGATAGTATTTGAGCATTTAGTAACACGGAACAAAAGGCAACACATAAATAATCAATTTATTGTAACAGGAGAATAATAGTATAATGAATCCTCCAATGACACATATGCTTGTTTATTTATAGGAACTTGAGGATGTTTCTAGAATAGAACCATCTAGGCTTTTGTTTGTCTTTTCTATATTACATTGACATAGAACTTTATAGACTATAAGTTAATCTAAGAGTAATAGGAACAATCTATAAACATGTAGAAACTTTAAAATATTTTTGTTTTCTCTAAACTTTGTCATTTACTTTTACTATAATGTTCCGGAAATGTGCACCAATTTCAACAGGTAGTACCTCTGTTTTGGTGAAGGGCGTTGGTGGTGGATCCAAGTTGGTTCGGTTTGAAGACAATATCCAATGGTGTAGATGGGGTTTCAAAGTGGAATTTTTTATTCTGAATTATTCAGCGGCAGATTATGGAAGAACGAGGTGGGGTGGTGATTTGGTACAAGAGTTGCTCGAAGGAAGTTTGAGTGGTTAGTGATGGTGACAGAATGGTGGCTGGCCGGAGGTGAGGAAGGGTTGAGCGAAATGGCGACAATAGTGGAGATCGGTATTGATTGTGGTTGAGTTTGTGGCTGGAAATTTTGAGAGGATGAAAGAAGAGCAATGGAAGATCGAAGGGGGATATCGGTGTGAGGCGAGTGAAGAGAGGAAAATGAAGATTAAGAAGCTGGGTTTTTTCTTCGAAATATGGAAGAAGAAGTTGTTCGCTCCCGGCTGTTGTGTGGTGCTTTCAAAGAAAATGAGAATGAGAGGAACATATTGGAGAGAGAGAGAGAGAGAGAGTCTAAGGAAAACAATGAAAGTCAAAGTGTTTGCTTTAATCCCTCCAGACTATGTTTTGGTTTTCTATTCCCGAATTGAGAAAGACATTGAGAGATAATCCTATGAGGGGAGGATACGCGTTTCTTTCTTTATTGGAGGGAGCAAGAAATCTGAATTTCCCTATTGGCCATGAGCGCCAATATTCCCTTCCTCTTCTAAAATCTTTTTATTTCTTAATTCTCTCTTTATTTTCTGGTTGGTTAATAGGGATAGTTGAAGATTGAGATCCATGTGTTTAGTGTGAATTGATTGTGAGCTGCTGATTAAATTGATCCAATTGTCGAAATTAAAGATAAAGAAACACACATTGCTTTTGATATTTAAAATGATTAAAATGAAGTTCAATGAAAATAAATTCAATTTATTTTTAAAGTAGGGCAAATAAAAATCAACCAATTATTTACATAACTATATTTAATTTTTATGGATATTTTGACGAAGAAATAAAAATAAACGGATTTGAAATTCATAAAAGTCAGGCGCGGAAGTGCTCGAAAAATTAAATTGATTGCACCAAAATGATCAGCATGAAATAAACCTCTCGAAAAAATACAACGATTGATCAAATTTTGAAATAAAATTTCACTTGTTAAAAGGCTCAGACTTATCAAAATGCGATTGAAAAAAATAGTCGAAAAATTAAAACGAGCATGCCAGGTTAAACTGCGAAACGTAGATTAATATAATTGACGTCTGCAAGCTTGATTTTGAAATTTTTCTTCCACTGATTTTATGCACAGTTAAGATTCAGTTTGACCGGTCTGTCTGTAAATTCGAAAAAAATATTTTGACTAATAATTTGGGCATTATGCAAGATGAAATGCATGCCATGCTATACAGATGATGCAAATGCTATGATAACTGTATTGATTTGGCGATTCAGGTCCAAAATTGGGGTATGATACACACCTATCACCAAAACCTACTAAGAGGTTAAATGATCATCACATATCATCATCAATGTTGAGAGGCATCCTTAACAAAACGTGCTTTGATCACATCTATTGAAATACACCATCAGCGAACATACTTGGATTACAAGCATCATAATCATCAAAGTCCATCAAGCATAATTCTTACTTGTATACCCGGAGATTATACATATTTCATTGCACATCTTCATATAATATGCACTACGGCTTCATTAATGTTGCAAAGCATCTCTACAAAACAGATCAGGTTGTCACCTTTGGTACCCAAATCTTTTTGGGTCTTGGTGTGTTAGTAGTTCTAAGAGGTCTATGATTATTATTTTTGTACCTTCTTAATTTTTCAAATAAAAAGGGCTCTAAGTGGACAATCATATCGCAATGGGAGCATTTATAAATAGGGTGATTCAGTTCCTTCCTATTAAAGCCTTTATTATGTAACCTACTAGATTAAAAACCTAATCCATTTTTATTCAAGGAAGACCTTTGATTTTATAAAATCAAATATAGGTTTTCTTTCCCCTTAGTAAATTTACTTAGGGTTTCATGCATATATTTCACTTCCTTTTTTATTGAGAGACAAGTCTCACACTTACTAGTTTGGTTTCTAACATTATTTATTCTGTATCTTAGCATTCATTATTATTCTCTACAAACTCAATGTAGTCTTTAAGATCTAAGTTACGATTTTCTATCTTATCTTGTTCCTCAATTCTCTAATTATTGAATTTAAACATTTACTTGTATGATAAAGTTGTTACTTCACAATCATCTTCTTTGTGAGAAGCTTTCAAGCAAACTTGTTCATCTTCTTTGTTGGATAAAGATTCTTTGAAGATTATACTAGAGGTTGATTCTTCAAGATTTCTCTTTGATGTTGAGCCTTTAAAGATATTGATGGTTGAGACTTCTTTCTAATTTCTTATTTCGAAGATTCCACTTGATGAAGCTTCCTCTTCTTCTTTATGTTCTCTTCTTGATGAAGTTTCTCCATTGGGCGGTGAATCTTCTGAGGGTCGTTCGTCCACTAAGATTCTTATTTTAAAGGAGACTATTGGTGTTGACTTTTTTATTCTTCTTCAAAAGAGTTCTTCGATGAAATTGCGAGAAATTCTTCTGGGTTTAAGTTCATCCCTTCATCTTTTAACAGTTGAATCAACTCATTAATCTCTCAATGATTTCTTCCTTCTTGAATTTTTTGTGAAAATTGAAAACATTCCCATCTCTCAATTTAAGGATTGAATTAGATTTCAGAGTACAATTCTTAACTCTTAGATATTTATTAGTGAATGAAGTTCTAACATGGCTTCTAAAATTTCTAAAGGTTAAACGCCATCTATGAAAGTAACATTCACATTCATCTAGTGTTTCAAATTCTTCACCTCGCGTGTTCATTCCCTCTTGTTTAATACTTGGAGATACTTCATAGATCATTTTGAGAATGTACCATATTTTCTTAGTGGATTTACATTTAAAGACAAAAATAAATTTATTTTCACTTAAAGACGTGACTAAATTTTTTTTTCTTTAAAATGAATTTCAAATTTCTATTGTCTTTTATGGTTCAAAGAAAATCGAGTTTATTTATTACTTAACCATTAACAGAGTGAGTAGGGATAAATGGACCATTGGTTATTGATTCCCATAATTAAAGTTAAAAACTTTGAATGAATATCTAGCTTTCCATAATTAAAACCTATCACCATTAAACGATGTAGGTGTGTTTTAGAAAGTCCTCATATTAAAAGAAGTGTTAGAAGTCATCTTCGTCCTGAGATGATTAGTCTTTAAACAGGAGTTAGGCTCTGACGCCACTTGTTAAACATGTAACTCCATACACAAGAAATGGGAAGGGGTGAATTATGGAGGTGTGAAAAACTTTGGTTTAAAACAAAATCATTTGTAAAATCATAGTTTGAAAATAAGGCTTAGAGTGGTTAGTCTCCAAACCAGATAAAGATTTTCCATCGGTTGATCTCAAATCAATACAGAATTTTGAGTTGCCTAACCTCCAAACAGAACAAAGGTTTTACACAAGCTAACCATAATCTTGTTGGAACAAGTTTGGTTATACAACTATCCTTTAGTTTTGATATTAACAAAGTATAAAAGAATAATTTTGTTTTCTAATAGTGTGTTGAGTGTGCAAACTCTGAGCATACTTGAAGTGAAGTAAAGATAAATCGGATCAAGAAAGAAGCTGGGTAAAGATAGTTCTGAACAAACCAAGATGCTGGACAAATCTGATCAAATCAGACTCTGAATTGTGGTCCTAGAGAGACTTTGGATATTGAGACTTTGAACTCTGATATTAAGAGATTCTAAATATTGGACATCATTAGAATCTGAAACAAAGCAATTCTTGAAGAAATTATGAAGTTATGTCAACTATGGTTGTTACCGGTCAACACTTCTGAAATAGATGTCTCTAATGCACTCTGATTCATTCAAACCTTATTTACTCATTAGTCTATGTCGCATATCAAAAAATATAACCTTACGAGCGCAACGCACACTTGCAGATGACTAACAGAGTCGCCACCAAACTTTATTTATTCCAAAAGAGGAAACAAAAAATATCAATAAAACCCTTAAAGATGACAAAGATATGGTCATCGCAACCAAATCAGGTTCGAGAGTCGGTTATGCGAGGGAAAGGTATTAGCACCCCTTACATCTGTTGTACTCAACGGGAACCATTTAGTTAGTTTTACAATTTTGTGTTAGCTTAAAATGTTTGTGTTCCTCAAGTTATTAAAAGTTTGAGAAAAAAGAGAGAAGGACTAAAAATAGGGTTTTTTATTAGGATGCCTGATGAGACTTTGAATCTTGCTCTTACATATCTCCAGGTGCGAGAGAGTACTCAAGGTTACGTAGTTATGGTTAGCAAATGTTTGTGGGATGGTAGATTTTAGAAAAAGATACTTAGTTGCATTCGAGCGGAAAACATCTGTTTGCTACTCAAAACACGGAGAAGTGAACATTGGTATCATGTCAGAATGGACAACATAACTTGGAATTTCACAGAGTTATATTCTCATCGCATTCGAGAGAAAAGCTTTCTAACTTCTACGTATGGTAGGAACGAAGCGTTGTTTGCATCGTCTCGGAATGGATGAAGCATCTTTTGTTTATGAAAAGGGTTTGAGTTTTTAAGCCAAAAGGCAAAAGGGCTAAAATGTGTTGGATTGTTTTTTAATGGATGAAGAACGCTTGAATGGTCGAGATATACACCTCATATCCAAATATTCGAGGAAAAGTGTGATATACGCCAAACTGTTCCTTTTTCACCCAATTAGTTGTAAAAGATTTAGATATGATTAGGCATTTTTCGGTTGGAAGACGAATACTCTGATGGCCGAGATATACGCCTCATACCCAAGTATTCTCGGAAAATAGTGATATACACCAAAAAGTTCCTTTTTCATCTGATTTATTATGAAAAATGATTTTGGTATCAATCGAGTTACGAGTTTTTTAAAAGGATGACAAATGCTCAGATGGTTAAGATATACACCTTGTATCCAAACACTCAGGAGAAAAGAGTGATATACACCAAATTGTTCCTTTTCCATCTTATTTTGTGAGAAAATGAGATTGATAGGTTTTGATTATGAAAATGGTTTGGTTCGGTATAAAATGGTTTTGAAATTATTTTGAATTGACGGTGAAATGGTTGGAACCGATGAAAAATAATGAACGGTGCGAGGTTGCAAGTTCAAGCGCGAGAGTGTGAACGCTAACACGATGACACAAATTCTAGCGTGATGACGCTAACTCTAACGTGATGGCATAACTTGTCACTACAAACAAATCGAATCGTAATATTGCATATAGCATGTAACTGAATAAGAGGATAAAAGCTCAAGTAAACTAATTATAACACACATTCATCACAATTGAATCGAAAAAGTAAACAAAAATATCACAATGCGAGGACGCAAATTGAGGTCACGTAACGCGAAGTCGTGCGATGCAAAGCTGGCAAACAAAAAATTTAAATTCGATTTATATGTAACAAAATTGAATTGTTGTATGCCAACACAAATTGAATTACAAGTTGTTAACGCATAAAGTGCGGTCATTGCAAATGAATTAAATGCAACGAATATAACATAACAAAAGCAAAAGTCACGTGTCGAAAATGCAAAGTAGCAAAAAACAAATGTGAATTATTGCTATGCCAAAGTATCAAAAGTGCATACGAATTCGAATTAAAGTGTGACGACAACGAAATTGAAAATAACGCCGCCGCATCTCAAAAAATACGACCTTACGAGCGCATCGCACACTCGTAGATGAATAACAGAGTAGCCACAAAAATTTATTTATTCCCAAGGAAATGGAAAATAATGATAAAACCCTAAGGAAAAAAAGGATAAGATGATCATCGAAACCGAATCAAGTTCGGGAGTCGGCTTTGCGAAGGGAAGGTATTAGCATCCCTCACATCCGTTGTAATCAATGAGAACCTCCTAATAGACTAGGGTTAAGTGTTTGTTTATAGTTGTCTAATTGCTAAAAGAATATCTACAAAAGAATGGGAACAATTAGTTTTTTTATTAGTGTGCTCGACAAGATTCTAAAATCTCGTGCCTACGTATTCCCAGATGCAATGGGAAAATTAGAGCCTCGTAGTTTGTGTAAAAAATATTTGTGGGTTATTTAATTTTAGATAATAGTGTTAGGTCGCACTTTAGCGGTTAAACATATGCTTGTATGCTCGCACGATGGAGGCTTAGGCATTGTTTGTGTTCGGGTTTAATGGCCCAGACTATTCTTTATTAAAAAGTTTGTTTAGATTGCACGATGGAAAAAAAATATTTGATGAGTTATGATTTATTTTATTTAGTGAGGAAAAGAATGATCGACTCGGGAAAAGTGTGCGCTAGGCTTCAATCACTCAAATCAACGAATGTGCATTCATCCATTTTTTATCCTAAGTTATTGTGAAAAGGTGTTTGCAGGAGACAAATGATTGTTAAAACAAAGCGTTCACTAAGCCTTGATCATGAGCGGGTGAATGTACATTCAGTCATTCCTCCCTATTTAATTAGAAGTGTTTTAAAAAGAATCTAATTTAAAAAGAAATAATTAATTTTTGTCTTTTTTATTTATTTATATATTTTTGATTTTTTTGGTTTTTTGAGATTTAAGAAAGATAACCTAATAAAATAAAAGAAGTTTTTATTTATTTATTTTGAAATTAATTAAATATTAGTGAAAAAAAGGTAAAATGAACAAATTATTATTTTTATTTTAATGATTAAAAGAAACTAACTTAAATTAAATTAATAAAAAAATCTAATAAATAAAAACCTGTTAATTATAAAATGACACTTTTGTTGTTTTTATGTTAATGACCAGAATTAAATAGTTTAAATTAATTTAAAAACCTAATGAAAACTAAAATAAATAACCAAACTAAATTAAAAGGAAAATTGAGATTTTTTTTTTTATATTTTGTAATATTTGTTTTTATTTTAAAATAAATTTGCTTAGAAATTAATTAAACTTCACTTCAAAAAAAAACTTAAATATATAAAAGAAAATACTATTGGTTTAAAAAAAACAACAAGTGAATTTAAAAACAATTATTAACAAAAAAAGTAAAAGAAAAACAATTTATACATAACAACTCTAGAAATATTACGTGAGGAAAAAATAAATGGAAAAGCTACAGTACCTTTCAAATAAAAGTTTAAAGGAATAATAATAATCTATAATGACTAATAATGATAATAAATAATAATATGAAATAAAAAGAAACAGAAAAAGGGAAGGGTTATTTGGTTTTCCCATATGCATGATACAACACAACCAAAATCAACCATATATCACTTACATTTATTAATAAATAAAAAAAAAAGAAACGGTGGTTATTATCTCTCCGCACAGACGCAAAACAAGGCAATGATTTCCTTTTTATATGTTTAGTGAGGATGGTGTGATGATTGTTGTGGTGTTTATGTTTGAGTTATGGTTTGAAGGTGATGAATTTGCAGGTTGTAAAAACGTGACCAAAGGGAGGAAAAGAAAGGAAAGTCAAGAAGAGTGGATATGACACTATCGTCTTGGGCATCTCAATTTTTGAGATCTCAAAGACTTGCAAAAGAACGGAATGGTAACAGGGTTTCCATTGATCAACATACCGGCTGAAATTTGTGAATAATGTGTGCAAGCAAAGCAACATAAGGGTAAATTTATCAAGGATCCAGGTTGTAGAACTAAGAATCACCTTGAGGTGGTGTATTCGGATGTGTGTGGACCGATTCAAGTAGAGTCTATTGTTGGCAATATATATTTTGTCACGTTCATCAAAGATCATAGTAGAAAGCTATGGACATACCTAATCAAGAGTTAGGATGAGGTATTTGAAGTGTTTAACAAGTTCAAGTCCATGGTTGAGAGGCAAATCAGTCACAAACTCAAAGTGCTCAAAACGGATGGTGGAGGCGAATATGTCTCAAAAGACTTTGAGAGGTTTTATGATTAAAAAGGGATTGTACATGAGGTTGTACCAACTTATACACCGTAGCAAAATGGTATTTTTGAAAGGAAAAATCGATAGATTATGAACATGGTGAGAAGCATGTTAAAGGGGAAGAACTTGCCGAAATAAGTTGGTTCTGTAGCGTATCGACATGTTTCGGGACAACTTAGAAAGTGATGATACTTGTAGGGTTACAAGTTGTTTGATATAGCAAAGAGGAGGGTTTTGATCAGCGTGACGTCATTGTCGACAAAATCAAGGAGCTACAATAACCTGTAATCGGTTACGTAAAAACTGTAACCTGTTACAGCTTTGAAAATTTAGATTCTGCAGATACGGGAAGTGCATAAACTCCCGCTGTCGAAGTCCTAATTGAAGAAAATTTGAGAGGCTCAACAAGGCAAAGTTTTTTGCCTCAAAGACTCTAAGATTATGAGCTGTTCTAAGACAACGAAGTCAATGATGATGGTGATTTCGTCCATTTTTCACTTATGGCCAAATCATAACCCGTTAAAACGGAAGAGGCTTTAAGTGATCCAAAGTGGATTTTTGCTATGAAGGAGGAGCTGGAGTCTATTTAAAAGAACAAGACTTGGGTGTTGGTTGACCTATCGGACGGGAAGAAGCCTATTGATGTAAGAAGGTGTGCGATTAAAAGTTTAAAGAAGTTTGAAATGGAGCATTGTAATGATGTCATTACTTCGAGTGAATAAAGGCTGCAATTATTGAAGAATGAAGATGAGAAAGAGGTGAATCCAACTTAGTATAGGAGACTGATTGGATCCCTGTGTTATTTGTTAAATATGCAACCAGACTTGGCGTTTAGTGTCGGTATTGAGAGTAGCTTCATGGGGAGACTGGATGTGTCTCACTGGAAGCAGTTAAGAGGATCCTAAGATATATCAAAGGTTTTATTTCCTACATAATTCTCTTTTCCGCAGCGGATACAAGAACGAAATGCAATTTGCTTGATTTTACCGATTCCAATTGGTGGGGAGATAAATATGATAAAATGTCTACAACTGGATACATCTTTATGTTCGGTGGAACACCAATCTCATGGTGTTCGAAGAAGGAACTGATAGTTGCACTCTTGTCTTGTGAGGTCGATTACATTGTTGCTTCATTATGTGTGTGTAAAGTCGGGTGGCTAATGAATCTATTGGAGGAGTTGGACAACAATGAGAGTGAGGCTGTTACACTCCTGGTTGACAACATTTCCACGATTAATCTTGCTAAGAACCTAATTTCACATGGGAGGAGCAAGCACATTGAGATGAGGTTTCACTACATGAGGGATCTTATTAGTGAAGGAAAGTTAAGATTGAGATATTGTAGAAGTGAAGGCCAAGTGGTTGATTTGTTGACTAAGGGAGTCACAAATGATGTGCTTAAGAGGTTGAAGATAAACATGGGCATGGAAGATTTGGAGCACTTGAATTAAGGTGGTGTGTTAAAAGTATTTTTGGTAATTCAAGTGTTGTAAACGGTTAACACGGAGGTGTAACTAGTTACACCAAAACCAAAATCACTTTTGAGATGAAGAAACAAGTGAAATTTCGTGGGTGTAACCAGTTAACTTCTTCATGTAACTGGTTACCACTGAAAGTGATTTAATTTTTGTAGCAATTGAAACTGGTTACAGGTTTTGCGCAACCAGTTGCAGGCCCAAGTTTTTCTGTTTTTCAGTTATGTAATTGTGTAAATTGTGTCTCAATCACTTTTGTATTTTTTGTATAAATGCCTTGGAGGCATCCTTATCTTTGTTAATGAATGAATTAAAACATTATCACTCTCAATTCTCTCTCTCTCTCTCTCTCTCTCTCTCTCTCTCTCTCTCTCTCTCTCTCTCTCTCAATTTCCTTTTTCCCTCTCCACACTCTAATTTTCTCCATCATTCACCAATCTTGTGGTTCTAATTTCCAACAATATATAACCAGAAATTTGAATTTTATTAACCACACAAAAAAAATCTAAACTTTTGTGTACATAACTTTTATATACTGTTGGATTGTTAGTGCGTGAGGCACTTTTAATGAGGATAGAAAGAGAGAGAATAAAGCAATAAGGATTGTATTATTGAATTGAATGATGATAACTGAATTACAAGCTATGTATTTATATATAACTAATATTGTATACTAAGTAAAGTAACAAACTAAGTCAAAAACTCTATACCCTAATTAACTTTAGGCTTGGGCCACATAACTCAACTTGGATTATATCTAATATCTTAACATACCCCCTATAATTCAGATTGTCGAAACACACTAATCATTGTCGATCTGAACTATTCATAACTTCTTTCTCAACATTAGGAACCTCTCGATCTTCAATCCTTTGGTGAAGATGTCGGCCAATTGTGCTTCACTTGAGCAATGCCTTACTTCAAGTTCACCTCGATTCACATTCTCTCTTAAGAAGTGAAATCTAGCTTCGATGCGCTTACTCCTTCCATGCAAGACTAGATTCTTTGCTAGATTTATGGCTGACTTGTTGTCGATCTGCAGTACCATAGGTTTCTTTACTTCGACTTCCATTTCTTCAAGTACAAATCTGGTCTAAATTGCTTGACACGCGGCATAGGATCCTGCTATATATTCAGCCTCACACGATGACAATTCCACCACAGGTTGCATTCTCGAGCACCATGAGATTGAGGCACCAAATACTTGAAAGAAATATCTAGTAGTGTTTCTTCGATCTTTCTTATCTCCACACCAATCAACATCTGAATAGCAAGTAACCATAACTTCTTTGCTTTCAGAGTCTCGTCGAAATGGAATTCCATAGTTTGTCGATCCTTTTAAGTATCTCAAAATTCTTCTTGAAGCCTTCATGTGTGACTTTAGGCTCCTAATTTCGGCGCCTGGGTTTTTTTCGTAAAGGAGGTGAAAGATTGAGGCTTTCCAGAGTATTTCGACAGAAATTTGTTTCTTTTGAAGAAGATCGGTCGAAAACAAGGATTATTTGAAATAGAAAAGTTGGAGATTTTTCTAAGTGTTAGAACCATTTCGACACAATTCTGCGGAGATTTCTTTTCGACTGATATTTTGAAATTTAAATAAAGGAGGGATTTTTGTTTTTGAAAGTGAGACGCGTGGAGTGCATCTAAGAGGCGAAGGCATGCCGAATGCCATTTGTCTTCATTAGGGGTAATGACTATTGTTGACGGTTATTTCGACTATGTATATAAATAAGGAGTCATAGTGTTAGATTTCTGTGTGTGTATTCAAATTCTGTACAAGTTACTCAAAAAATACTCAAAGTACCCGTGTGAGAGAAAAAAGTTATCATTGAGAAAATGTACACTTAAAAAAACACCAGTTTTATCTTTTACATTTCAATGAAATTTTAAGTTATTTATATACAGTTTATTCTACATTTCTACAATTTATTTTTGCATTCTTATTAAGTTTTTTGTTACTTCTTTAAAGAATAAAATATTTTATCATTTTCATCCAAATCATATCATTTTATGAGAACGATGATAAACACAATAAATAAAGGATTTGACTTTCATACGTGTTGTCGAAATTATTAAAGCACATTGTCCTAGGATTTGTATGGTCGATCCTGCAAGTAAACTAATTTTTATAAATTAGGAGACCAGGGATTGTTTGCTAATTTTCAAGGAAAACAAATTGGCATGCCTGGTGGGACCTTGTGCTATTGACAACATAAAACAATTATTTTAACATTACTCTTACAAAACCTTCTTCACTTCGTTGTATGAGATTAAGATGTGGTAAGATAGCCATATATAACAAAGAAAGACCTAGAAGAAGACGAGTAAGGAGAATGGAGAATCCAAATCCGTCAAACAATCAGAATTCCACAAATAATGGAGAGCCACCCCCTATTCCTTCGACTGGGGGCAGTACGACCTCAATACCAGTATCAGAGGCCATGCCATCAACAGCGGGTTCGACACCAGCGCATTCAATTCCCCAGAGTGCGCCTAGTTTCTCTACCATAGGACCCTAAATTTCTCAAATGACCCCTCCTCCATCAGGGAATATGTTCAGGCCTTACATATCCGGTTTTTCCATGCCTCTACTAAATCGAGAACAACCATATGGAATGCCAACATCGGTGATGGCAAGTTTACATAATGCGTCATCAGCATTTACAGATCCAACGGTAAATGTAACTTTGCCTTTACAAGGATCTGGTTCTGGTATAAACCATATGGGTAGGATTAGCCAACCTTTAAGAACGGGATATCAAACATATATGCCAAACATTACTAATAATTCTGCAGCAGTAATAAGGCAACAAATCGACGAAAGCAACCATGATATGGTTCAGATGCTAGCCCAACAGATGGGGGTTATATTTAACCCCTTGATTCAAAACACTACACAAACAAACCAGCAATTGGCAGCACAAATGAAATGTATCGCCGATTTCTTTGGCGTCCCTCAACCTCCCCAAAGGGAACGTGTAATTCATAATCCAGGAGTAGCCGTCGAAGAAGACCCCACCATAAATCAAAGACAACCAGACATCCCTCAGGCGAACGTGTTGAACCAAGGAGGAGTAGTCGAACAACCAGGACTCGAAATTCCTATTCAACAAGAGCCAAGGGTAGTATTAGTTAATAGAAACCAAAATGTTGATAATATTATACAACAAATGCGATGTAACGATATGCCAGTAGAAAATAATTTGGCAGCCATGGTCGAAAGGATTATGGTATGAAATGGAATGAATGTGGGCCTGCAGAGGCCCAATTATACTTCCCCTTTATCTGAATATATCTTGCAGAAAGATTTACCCCCAAGATGGAAGGTTCCCAAGTTTACGAAATTTTCAGGGGATACTAGTGAATCGATTGTCGAACACGTGGCACAGTATTTGATTGAAGCGAGCGAAATAGCAAATAATGAAAATTTGAAAGTGAAATATTTCCCAAGTTCGCTCACAAAAAACGTTTTTACTTGGTTCATCACACTACCTGCAATTTCGATACATACCTGGACCCAGTTGGAGAGATTGTTCCATAAACAATTCTACATGGGGCAAACAAAGATAAATTTGAAGGAATTGGCTAGCGTCAAGAGAAAGTTCTCAGAGCCAATTGATGACTACTTGAATAGGTTTAGGTTGCTCAAAGCAAGGTGTTTTACACAGGTGCCTGAACATGAGTTAGTCGAAATGGTCGCGGGTGGCCTCGACTACTCAATTAGAAAGAAATTAGATACCCAGTACTTAAGAGACATGGTCCAATTGGCTGATAGGGTTAGACAGGTCGAACGACTAAAAGCCAAAAAAGCTAGGGCTAACAAGAATAAAAAAGAAAGGGTAGCCTATGTCAGAGTGTGTGAGGATGATGACGAAGACGAATCATTGAATTTCGACGAACATGAGGTCGATCTGGCAGAATTAAAACAGGGTCCGCCATATGCTTGCAAAGTCATGGCTCCGTTGAATGGGAAGAACCCAATCGAATCGGAAAAGAACGACAAGTTCCCCAAAATAACTTATACGTTCGACGTCACAAAGTGTGACGAAATATTTGATCTGTTAGTTAAGGATGGCCAAATGATAGTACCACCTGGTGCTAAAGCACCTCCTTTAGAACAGCAGAAAAAGAGAGGTTTTTGCAAATACCATAATTTTTTGGGTCATAAAACGTCTCAATGTTTCCTTTTCATGGATCTAGTACAAAATGCAATCAGAGAAGGAAGGCTCAAATTCGGGGACAAGTCAAAGCCCCAGATGAAGATCGATTCAAATCCTTTGCAAGTGGCGGAAGCCAACTACGCTGAGCCATCCGTGGTGAACATGGTCGAAGTTGCTCAAGGCTTCGACATCAACATAAATATGATCGAGGGTGCTCATGGTTTCGACAATAATGTGAATATGGTGGAGATTACAAAGGATCCCGCTGAAAAAAGTAACATGGTCGAAGTTACTGATGACTTCGTGAACCAGGTTGTGATGGTGAAGGTCACTGAAGACCTTGACGAAAAGATTATTGAGAATTACATTGGTGAGGCCACTGATGGCGTCAACCACAAAGCCACTGAGGGTTTCATCAGAATCAACAACGAAACCACTGAAGGTTTCGCTAAAACCAACAACGAAACTACATATGGTTTCGCCCAAGTCAATAACGGGACCACGGATGGTTTCATCTAGGTTAACAAAGGGACTACTGAAGGTTCCAACAAACAGACTGTTGTTGGCCTCCTCCGGAGAACCATGGAGGATCCAAAGGAGAGGGCTGTCGGATTCATCAGCCAATAGGTTACCAAGGGTTTGCGTCCAAAGGTACCAACAAAGGAAACCACTGAGGGTTTCAACCGTGTCGAGAAAGATCACGAGTTCAATGAAGGCCCCAGTTTGAAGTTAAACAAATTGAGCATTGCCACATAGACAGCTGCCAATGTAAACATGGTGGAGGTATCTCAGAATGTTTCGATGCAAGTCGACGAAGAGCGTCGACGTGAGGAATACCACAAATTAGCATACCCTAAAGAAGAGGAGAACTTGGCAGATTTCATCCACAGATGCCAGAAAAAGAGGTATAAAGTAATGCTCTGTCCTCGTTGTAGTGCCGTCTTCGACAAAAAGGCAACACAGAACCTAGAAGGGGTGGAGAGGGCAAAAAGAAGGGGAAATTGGAAGCCTTCTCAACCAGCAGGAGGAGAAAGATTCGACCCCAGGAGAGGAGACCAAAACAGGCAGAAGTTAGGAGGAAGGTACCCTAACACATTCAAGCCTACGAATAAGGCTCCAGATGACAAATGGGTCAATCCAATCCGGCAAGCCCAAGGCCAAGGGAAGTGGAAAGATTTTGAAGTACAAAGGGGATCTTCCTATCATATAGGGAAAAATTCCAAAAATCTAAGAGGATGACTTACCCATCTGAAAACTACAAGGGTAAGAACCCTATGATAAAATCACAATGGAGAAGGTATCAGCGTCGAAAGAAAGCAGAAAGGGAGGCTGCAGGAATGGCTAAACCAGAAACCAGCAGTAATAATCAAGCCTCAAATCAGAAAGAGGAATCGAAGGATAGAAAGCCATTTGTTGCTCCAGAACAAGTGTCCTCGAAGGAGGATGCAACTAGAGATGATGAAATGCCAGATGATTTCAACTCAGAGTCGAAAGCATCTTTCGACGTGATGTGTAACGTTGTGTCAGTACTCCCCAGGGAATATGACCAGATAATGGAATTTGATGATGAGGAAGAGACCATGGAAGTCGAAACAGCCAGACACAGACCTGTTTGTTATTACATTATGAACAATGGATGCGTGGAAGAACAAAATGAATTCTTTGAAAGACCAGATGATTCGATGAGCAGTCACTTAAAACCCCTGTTCATTAAAGGAAAGGTGGGCAACATAGGGGTAAACAAGATTCTGGTTGACGGAGGCGCGACAGTCAATTTGATGCCGCACTACATGCTCAAGAAGATTGGAAAGGATGATTCCGACACCAAACCTCATAATATGGTGTTGTCGAATTACGAGGGTAAGGTGGGAACCACCATGGGAGTAATACAAAACATCAGCTGTAAAAGTCAGCTCTTAACTCAAGGTCAAAATAGTCCAATTGCTGAAGGAATTCAAGGATTGTTTCGCGTGGGACTATGACGAAATGCCCGGTCTGGACAGGAATCTGGTCGAACTAAAGCTACCAATCAAGCCTGGGAGGAAACCTGTTAAGCAAACTCCAAGGCGTTTCACACCAAAGATAATTTCAAAGATTAAAGAAGAAGTCGAAAGACTCCTCAGATGCAAGTTCATCCGTACGACCAGGTATGTCGAATGGATTGCCAATATAGTTCTGGTGATAAAGAAAAATGGCAAACTAAGGGTATGCATAGATTTTCGAGACTTGAACTCTGCTACCCCAAATGATGAATATCCTATGCCAGTGGTGGAAATGCTTGTCGATTCTGCCGCAGGCCATGAGTACCTTAGTATACTTGATGGGTACTCTAGTTACAATCAAATTTTTATTGCTGAGGAAGATGTTCCTAAAATAGCATTTCGATGCCCTGGAGACTTAGGCACCTACGAATAAGTGGTGATGCCTTTTGGCTTAAAAAATGATGGGGCAATATACCAGCGAGCAATGAATTCGATCTTCCACGATTTCATTGAGACTTTCATGTAGATTTATATTGACAATATTGTTGTTAAGTCTGTTTCAGGAAAAAGTCATATAGACCATCTTCGACAATCCTTTGAAAGGATGAGGAAGTTTGGCTTGAAGATGAACCCTCTCAAATGTGCGTTTTATGTACAGGCGGGAGATTTCCTAGGCTTTGTGGTCCACAAGAAAGGGATCGAGATAAATCAAAACAAGGCCAAGGCAATAATGGAGGCGAAAGCGCCATCTACAAAGAAGGAATTATAGTCTCTACTTGGCAAGATTAACTTTCTTAGGAGCTTTATCTTCAACCTCAGTGGCAAGACGCAAGCTTTCTCCCCTCTACTTCGACTGAAAAAAGAAGACTTCGAATGAGGGCAAGCCTAACAGGATGCCTTCGACAAAATCAAGGAATACCTGACGCATCCTCCAATTTTGATGTCACCTTGTAGAAGTAGGAGTATGAGGCTGTACATATCTGCGTCGGACAAGACATTAGGGAGCATGTTGGCTCAAGAGGATGAGAATGGTGTCGAAAGAGCCATTTATTACCTCAGTAGGGTCTTGAACGATGCGGAAACTAGATATAATGTAGTCGAAAAATTGTGTTTATGTTTATACTTTTCATGTATGAAATTGAAGCACTATATAAAACCAGTGGATGTTTTCGTTTCTTCTCATTTTGATGTTATAAAATACATGTTATCCAAACCAATTTTACACAGTCAAATTGGAAAGTGGGCGTTAGTATTAACTGAGTATTCTTTGACGTACTTACCTCTAAAAGCTGTTAAAGGACAAGTGGTGGCTGATTTCATAGTCGACCACGCTATAAATGAAAAGTCTTTGGACTACATTGAACTAGAACCATGGAAGTTATACTTTGACGACTCTAGTCATAAAAATGGAACTGGTATAGGAGTTCTAATTATTTCTCCTAATAAAATTCCAACAAAATTCAAGTATAAAGTCGAAGGCCTATGTTCAAATAATGAGGCAGAATATGAGGCTTTAATAGCAGGACTTGAAATTTTATTGGAATTGGGGGCAACTCGAGTCGAAATAATGGGCGACTCAGAGTTAGTCATAAAACAAATAACAAAGGAGTATAAATGTGTCAAAGAAAATTTGATCATGTACTTTGTAATAGCCAATCGACTCTTGAAAAGATTCGATATGGTAATGATTCGACATATCCCTCGAATAGAGAACCAGGAGGCAAATGACTTAGCACAAGTTGCTTCTGGCTACAAAATATCAAAGGAAAGTCTGCAAAAGGCCATTGATGTTAGGGGAAGAGTCGTGTCAGCCAGATTATCCCCATCAGATTTGGAAACAATAAAGCTAGGATACGCTGACGAAGAAAATTTTGAAATTTTTAACATAAATAGTTCGACAATTGAAGACTGGAGGAAGCCCATAATAGAGTATCTATAAAATCCGACAGGAACAGTCGAACGGAAAATCAGGTATCGAGCTTTGAGTTATGTTATTTTGTGCAATGAATTATTTAAGAAAACTCCTGAGGGGATATTACTCAAATGCCTGAGTGAATCTGAGGCATACATAGCCCTGTCGAATGCACACATTGGGGCATGTGGTGCGCATCAGGTAGGTCATAAAAGGAAGTAGTTGTTGTTTCGACAAGGAATGTATTGGCCAACCATGTTGAAAGATTGCGTCGAATTCGTGAAAGGGTGCCAAGAATGCCATATGCACGCAGGGATACAACACATTCCTACAAGCGAGTTGCATTCTATAGTAAAGCCTTGGCCCTTTAGGGGTTGGGCTTTGGATTTGATTGGAGAAATTCGACCAGCATCATAAAAAAATCAGAAGTTTATTTTGGTGGGTGTTGATTATTTCACAAAATGGATCGAAGCCATACCTTTAGTAAATGTGGATCAAGAAGTTGTGATCGAATTTATTCAAAACCACATTATTTATAGGTTCGGGATCCCAGAGACTATAACAACAAATCAAGGATTTGTTTTTACTGGTAAAAATATGCAAGCTTTTGCGAAAGAAACGGGGTTTAGACTTCTCACATCGGCGCCTTACTATGCTCAAGCCAATGGACAAGTTGAAGCAGCAAATCAGGTTATAATTGGTTTGATAAAGAAACATGTGGGAAGAAAGCCAAAGAATTGGCACAAAACTTTGGACCAAATTCTGTGGGCTTGTCGAACCTCTCCTAAGGAAGCTACAAATGCTACGCCTTTTCGATTAACATACGGTCATGATGCAGTTCTACCGGTCGAGATATATTTACAGTCGACAAGAATCCAAAGGCATCATGAGATTCCATCAGACTCATATTAGAATATGATGATAGATGAACTGGTGGATTTAGATGAAGAAAGGTTAAATGCGCTAGAATTATTAAAAAGGCAGAAAGAAAGGGTGGAAAAATCCTATAATAAAAGAGTGAAAAGCAAGATATTTTCGATTGGTAATCTTGTTTGGAAAGTTATTCTTCCCATGGATCGAAAAGACATGTTTATGGGGAAATGGTCCCCTAAATGGAAGGGCCCTTTAAAATTATTAAAGTGTTTTCAAACGGCGCATATGAAGTTGAAGAATTAGATAAAGATAAGCGAGTGCTAAAAATAAACGGGAAATATTTGAAAAAAATATAAGCATGCATTGCAAGAAGTAAAGATAGGAGTCGAATAACCATGCAAAGTAATAAAGGAAACAACCGACTTGGTGAATTAAAATTATTTTCGCCAAACATATGACTTAAAGTCATTACAAAATTAGGCCTCAAAGGGCCAAATGAAATTACAATTGCTTCTTCAAACAGGGAAAAACTTCTTCAGTTTCTCGAACTTGGACCACTGAATCATAAGGCGACGTTCGCAGAGGGCTTTGCTAGTCGAAAGTTCTTCGATTTCTTTGCCAAGCTTTTGAGCTCTTTCTACGTGATGCATCCCAACTTCAAGCTCTTTAGCCATCTTGTTGTACCCCAAATTTTACCCTCAGATTCTGATCTTTGCATTTCATCATAAGTCAACCCTTTTGTATTTTTAGTTAAACATCTCACTAATCATGCATCTTTAGTCGTTTTTATCATTCCATTTAGATATTATTTTAGTTTATAATTATTTTAGTTTATAATTTTTATTTTAGTCTATATTTAATTTAGCTTGTCTTCAATTATAGTTATTTATTAATTTAATTTAATTTTAATTTTAGTTTTTTTTAATTAAGTTAATTTTAATTTAGTTTGGTTAACTAGTTTAGTTTATATTCAAATTTAATTTATATTTTAATTTCGACTTAATTAGTTTTTTTTTCTTTAGTTAAAATAATTTTTCATTTAATTCTAATTTAATTTAAGTTTATTTAGTTTTTATTTTTGTTTATTTTATTTTTTATTTTTAATCAGCCTTTTATTTATTTAGCTTGTTTTATACATTTTATTTTATTCATTATTTTCATTTATTATTTAATATTTGTTTTACTTATTTCTAGTAATACTTAATCACAAAGTGTTATAATAGGTCTCGTTTTTAATAACATTTTCGTGTAAATATTGTAGCATGCATGCATACTGCACCTACATAATTGCTGCCACAAAGACCAAAGTCCTAAGCTTTTCCGTTGAAACTTTTTTTTTAGCAATAATATAAAATCACTTTTATCATCTCTGTTACTTTTTCATTGCCATTTGATATATAGATAATGACTATAGTAAAAAGGAATCTTTCCCTTTCACCAATACCACGTGACACCCCATATTACCTCCATTTAGGGCTGGACAAAATTTTTTAAACCGGCCCAAACCGGCCGATCCATGAGGCCCGCGTAGCATGGTTCGGGTTAGGCGGGTTTTTGGATTAGCGGGTTGTCTGTTGTTGGGTTTATAGGGGATATTATGGTCGGTTTCGGATTGCTTGATTGAGCCCATGGATAACCAAAACCGACCGGCCCATAACACATTTATTATTTTGGCCTAATAATTAAACTCAATCCAAAA